>JALMGJ010000004.1:23247578-23545078 GCA_023362775.1 Charina bottae | reverse complement strand
GGAAAAGACCCTGGAAGCCATCTGGATACTTTTGTGGGTTTCCTGGCAGATAAAGCTGCTCATGTAGGTCTTGTCTGAATGATTTGTGGGTTTCTTTGCAAATAAACAGATGAAGTTCAGCTGGTGCACCAGTTATAGTCCTACCTGGACTCAGAAGCCTTGGTGGCAATAACTTACTCTTACTCACCATGCATTTGAACTATTGCAAAACTCTATGTGAGGCTGCCATTAAAAAGCAAACAAACAAGCAAACTCCCATCTTCTACATCTGGTGCAAAGGCAAAAGCCAGACTGCTAGCAAGGGCAACTCAATACTGCAGTACAATACCTAAAGTATTTGGTTGTCTTTACACTAGTTATCCCTATGTTTTGGGGCCAAGATCAGAATCCTGGTTATTCCCTTTAAAGCTCTGTACAGCATATGTCTATGAAGGTTCTCAGTCATCCAGGTGGAATTGTCTGTAGCTTGAATCATGTCAACTGGATTTCTATTTTCTTAGTGGAAACGTTTCGCTCAGACTGAAGAAGCTCCTTGGATAAGGAGCGAAACGTTTCCACTAAGAAAATAGAAATCCAGTTGACATGATTCAAGCTACAGACTCTGTACAGCATAGCACGAGGATACTTAACTGGCCACCTGACTGAATCAGTGTCAAGGTTCTACATGTCAGGGAATGAAAAAAGGATAGACTAAGAAGCAGGCCTTCTCAGTACACTCCCCACAGAAGTGCTCCTGGCCTCCTTAACCTTGGCATTCAATAAGAAGCTAAAGGCATGTCTCTTTAAAGAGACATTTAACATTGTCAGCAATTCATGGTAGACCAGCTTACAAAACAAACACCATTAGAATGACTGGAAATCCACAAGAATGACTGGTAATCTGTTGAAATAGGCTAGAGTAACAGAATCTTGCAAATCTGAATGTGTTTCCTCCTCCCTCCCTTTATCTTTGTGTGAATGAGGGAGGTGCTTGTCTGAGATTTTTTCTCAAGTTACTTTTTTGGCTGGGGCTCAGGCCCCTCTTATCTGACTGTTGCCTTGGTAGCGGCTATTAATCCTGTCCTTCAAGGCCATCCCCACTGCCCTCTACATAGACTGACATAGACTGACAGCATTTTCCCTCTCTTCTACCAAAGCCAGTTAAATTTCTTTCTAATATTTTCTTCCTGTCCTAGGCTTAAATTACCACCCCTACATACCTTCTCCAAGGTCAGCTCTGTAGTTTTCTACAAATATCTAACATGTAGCACAGGGAATCACTATGCTATTATTGCATTGTATCATTTTATTTTATTTCTGTTTTAATGAAGAAGCATTAAAATCTAAGGAGCAGAAAAAAACCTTGAAGGTAATCTAATCTATGCCCTTGTATAATGGAGGAATCAGTAATAAAGCTCTCCCTGCAAGTAGTGTGGTCTATAGACCAGGAATTATCTGTCTCAGTCCTTAAGCCAGCAGTTCACTTCCAGAAGTCTCTATTCCCTTCTCTTTTGACCTTAGACAAAAATACTACCTGTGCACCAAAATTGTTCTCCTTCCTTCCTAACTTCTTGTATCCTTGATATTTTTCCATAGTCAGGAAATATACTTCTGCAATAGTTTTAGTCATCCCAAATAAAATAATATCTCTTTTCAGCAAAGTCCAATTCCTGGTACTTTTCTTGGCAGCAATGCAGAAAATAGGTAGGTCTATTTTATATTAATTTCCCACTTTCTTTCTAAAGAAATATGGATCCGAAATAATCTGCAAAACCTATCATAGAGTAGATACCATTTTCAGTAATGAGTTTAGTTATATTTGCATTTTCTGTGTATTTGAGTCAGAATCATAGCTTTTAAAATTCATTTAGAGAGACAAATTATTAAATAAAACTGTCAGGTTAGATAATATATATGTAAGACATTTTCACCCCTCCTTAGATGTTTTAAAGGGAGATATTCTGCTTAGTAAATAAGCATACTTTTGCTTTTATTGATTTAAATTCTTCATAAAGACTGCAATGTCCAGAGTATTTATATTTTTTAATGAAGTATTGGGGGAAAATAATGTAGTACAAACAGAACCAATTGATAATGGATTAGAGGTAGTCTGCTAAGAGCTCCTGAACTATATTTAAAGTTATAATAAATAGGGATTCGTTGGGATTAATTTAGACTGCATGTGTGAGTTGAACCATACGTATAAAGAGAGTTTCTTTCTATGTTCCCCTGTAACACCTCAAGTCAAAAGACTAAATTAAATCCATAGAGAATAGACCACACAAAATAATTTCCCAATGGCTGGTTTGACAGTTGAGACAATACTGCAGTGGGTCTGTCTATGAAGGTTCTCAGTCATCCAGGTGCAATTGTCTATAGCTTGAATCATGTCAACTGGATTTCTATTTTCTCAGTGGAAACGTTTCGCTCCTTATCCAAGGAGCTTCTTCAGTCTGAGCAAAGTTAGTAAGGGAATCCTAAATATGTTTCTAGGTAGCTGTGTGACCTTACACCTGGGGCTAGGTCATGGTTATATTGAGATGTTATTTTAAGTCCTTTTATCATCTAAAGGAGGATCGTTAAGATCACCATGCTGCTGTTGAGCTTGTGAAATGGTCTTAATCTTCCTAGGCACAGAAGACAAAGCAGGGATGAAAATGGCGGAAAGATTGTGCCTGAGGCCCTCACCTCAATTCAAGGAAGGATTTTCCAAGTTGGCATAAATGGATTCCTTGACCCCTCTCTCAAACCACCTATCTTCTCTATCTTCTATCTTCTGAGAGAGGGGTCAAGGAATCCATTTATGCCAACTTGGAAAATCCTTCCTTCTAACGCTCGCTTACGCCTGGAGACAGGACTGGTAAAAGTTGAGTCAAGAATCTCTCAGAAGATAGAAGATAGAGAAGATAGGTGGTTTGAGAGAGGGGTCAAGGAATCCATTTATGCCAACTTGGAAAATCCTTCCTTGAATAGAGGTGGGGGCCTCAGGCACAATCTTTCCCCCATCTTCCTCCCTGCTTTGTCTTCTGTGCCTAGGAAGATTAAGACCATTTCACAAGCTCAACAGCAGCATGGTGATCTTAATGATCCTCCTTTAGATGATAAAATGACTTAAGATAACATCTCAATATAACCATGACCTAGCCCCAGGTATAAGGTCACACAGCTACCTAGAAACATATTTAGGATTCCCTTACTAACTTTGCTCAGACTGAAGAAGCTCCTTGGATAAGGAGCAAAACGTTTCCACTGAGAAAATAGAAATCCAGTTGACATGATTCAAGCTACAGACTGCAGTGGGTCCTAATTCATAGGGTCACTGTATCATCACGTTAAGTGTATTTGCCATGATAGAGTAATTCAATACAGCCTCTACTATTTTCAGAGGCAGATTATCTGTGAATACTAGAAATATGTGGATCAACAATGATCTAGTTCAGATCACCAGTATCATTAATCTAATTCAACAATAGCAATTTTATTCAATAAAATATTAAAGTAAGTTCATTTTTTTTAAAATCCGAGGAGGAGGAGTTTTTGCCCATGCACAAAAGCCCTTTGAATTTAGGAAATTAATTCTTTGATTCAAAAATTCAACTTAAATGTCTTCAAATGGAATCTCTGAATCAAGGCTTCATACAGACTAAATGCTCAGGTCAAATACAAAATAATACCCGTTTCAGCTTACCATGTTATAATAGAGTTATGACTATGTTTCCCTGCTCTTATTCTGTTTATGATATAAACAGTTGTATATTCGGTGAATTGAAATGAAACTCCACATTGGATTCTAGCTCTCAACAACTTTCTTTCTTTAGAAACAGAAGTAGCTCCGCTATGTAAAATCACAAATTGCAAAATCTACAGTGGGAAATTATTTAGACTTGGTCCAATTTGTCATTTATTTTATAGATACAGATTTTGTAATGGTATGTGGGAAATACCTTGGGAGATGGGGCAAAGAGATGGTGCTTAGGTAATGGTCAGTTAAGAGACAGCATAGTCCGCAACTGGATAGTGGGTGGGGCAAGAGGCTCAGAAGAGATAATGAGTTCTCGGGCTGTAAAGATGATGGTGGGAGATTTGTACTTTCAGACTTGCAAGATTCTGTTAATGCAGCTTTACAATAAAGTAGAATTAGTTCATCTGGTCATGTTTTCAGTCTGGTCTACCTGGTAAGGCTGACATATTTGCTCAAAAGAAAAAAACACTCTCTTCACAGTTTATATGTGATCCCAATGGAAGCATCACAAATTAATGCTGTTTCCCTATATAGGCATTCCAAGTAGAAAAGGCCTCTTATCAAGATATTTTATATGCAGATTTAGGTATTCTCTTCTAGATCAAAATCATTATGTTTCCTGGAATATCCCATGAGAAAATGTCTTCCCCCCCATCCTCAAGTTTTGT
Source organism: Charina bottae (assembly GCA_023362775.1). Taxonomy (NCBI): domain Eukaryota; kingdom Metazoa; phylum Chordata; class Lepidosauria; order Squamata; family Charinaidae; genus Charina; species Charina bottae. Next base: position 23,540,689 of record JALMGJ010000004.1, on the reverse strand, counting down.
TGGTGACAGCTACTTACTGGTAAAAATATGTTACTTCTAACAAAATGCTTCAGACAATTGCTTTTGTAGCTTATCCATATCTATGTAACAGTCATTGTTTCATTCAGCAGTCAAGTAGCTCGAAATATAAGGATAGAAAGTTTTTGAGGGCATATGCTCCCTTCATTTTATGTCACCATAATCTTCCAGAGGTGATTAAATAGCAAAATAGATAGATAATGAAATCAGTTTCCTATTGAGGCACATCAATTATTGAGACACCTACACACAGGTACATGAATAACCTTTTGAAAGCTCTTTCAAGCTTTCAGAAAGATCAGAGATATACAGCTCAAAATAGCCCAGGAAGGACCATTACAGATACGTTTTGCTTCCAAAAAACTCCAGACACACAATGAAAAGAGCATGGCAATGAAAAAGGGAGAAGCAAAAGACTGATATTCCTCCCTTACATCTTTATATAGGCTTTCTTTTCTTTCTTGACAGTTATTACCTCAGCCCGCTCCTGAAGCCTTGCCAAAGTCTGAAGCACAATGCTATTTTTAGTATATGTGAAATACAGTTTGTATTGTACCTGCAGGGGCAGCTATTTTATTATACAATCATTCCCCAGAGATTTTTCTTGTTCATTCTTTGCAGCCATGTTCTATACTCTTGTTTGCAGTCTTTCTTCTTCATATGCTTTATAACTATACAGAGTTCCTGTATCAGGTGGCTTCATCATTTGGTGGGATTTTAGTTCAAATATTCTTTTTTTTTCCTAGAAGCAAAAGGAAAAATTTTTTTTGTTCTGTTTCAGAAGGAATCGTTTGGAACATTTGGAATTAAATTGAAAGAGGATTGTTCTCAGTCTCCAGGCGAGATTTTCAGCAATGTTACAATAGGGGATTGGCAGATAGAGGCTTTATATTTTAGGTTATAATGAGAAAGTTATCCTGCACAAAATTGAAATGCATTATTGTATCTGGATAAAGAGCAGTATTCAGTGTTTGGCAAATACAGGATAAATGCTTAAATGATATACTTTAGTTTCTTATTCTAGTAGATATTGTCTTTCAATAGATAGATTGAATATAATTATTGTCCCTTTCCTTCTCCCCATCCCCCCTATGCAACTAAATGTAGTAATGAAACAACCCATTTCTATATCCATGTATATTCAGGAATATATACATATACATATACATATACATATACATATAATATATATATATATATATATATATATATATATATATATAGAGAGAGAGAGAGAGAGAGAGAGAGAGAGAGAGAGAGAGAGTGTTTTCAATAGGGTTTAGTTTCCAGGTGAGATTAGGGCTGCAAACATCACAACATATAATACACCATGTCTGGTTGCCCCTTTGCACTCAAATTAGTTCAAAATGCAGCATGACAAAAGTAGCTGCCTGAAAGAATTGAGAGATCATGTCCCTAAGAACCCTATATAGAGACTTAAAAGTATAGGACTTGATAGTAATACAATAGGATAATCTGGATATTTTCCTGTGAAAAAGATTGCCCTGGATAGTTATATTTTGTTTGCCTTTGCCATCATTAACCCTCTCGAAGAAGAAGAAGAAGAAGAAGAAGAAGAAGAAGAAGAGGAGGAGGAGGAGGAGGAGGAGGAGGAAGAGGAGGAAGAGGAGGAAGAGGAGGAGGTTCATTCACAGAAAGAGAGACCCAGAATGGCATCAAGTCTGATGCATTATTAAGGTCACAACTTGCAGAGATGGCAGGGGGGGCAGGGAGAGAGAAAGGGAGGGAAGTATAGTGGTTAAGGTACTAGACTGGACCAGGAATGTGGAATCCCAGGTTCTAGTCCTCCCTTAGACATGGAAGCTGGTTGGGTGATTTGGAGCTACACACTCTCTCTCTCAGCCCTAAACTGGGATGTTGCAAAATACCTATCTATCAACCCACAGAGGACCAGCCTGTATGATAGATTATGGCCCATGACCTTCAATTAAGAGGCCTTCATCCTCCAGTGGATTCATTCAGGATCATCATCATCAACCACATCATCATCATCCATCTGAACAAGAAAAACAACTTAGATATAACAACTCTTAAAACAAAGAGGAGAAATATTACACCTGTTAGACCAGGATGATTGAAAATATATGAAAAATCAAAACCAGAAATTAAATTAATATATAATAATGTAAGGATATACAGATATCAAAATTGAATTCGGATTGGACAAATGTGTGATGCTCTGCATACAGAAAGAAAGAAAATGAACAAAATGAAAGTGCATAAATAAAGAAAAATTGAACAAAATGGGAATCTCATAAACAAGATCTTTGCCTGTAGATGAAAACTACAAAAGTCTAGGAATACTCAAATCAGATAACATTTTGCATGATGAAATAATAAAAAAGCCAGATTAGAATATTTAAAATGAGTGTGAAAAATTGTATATTCATAGTTAAATGGTAGAAATGCAAAAAAAAAAAAAAAAAAAAGCCATAAACACATGGGTGGTACCAGTAAGATATATCATTGGTATAGAAATCTGAGAACAGCTTAAATTTAGATTAAAAGCCCCCAAAACTAGTTTAGAAAATTGGAGAAGTAAGCCATTACATGGATGATACATAAAAGAACTGAAAATAAAAAAGATGAGACCAGGAATTGGTAATGTTTACAAACTGGCACCATCAAGAAGGAAAGAGAAGGATGATTTTTTGCAGCTCATGAACAAGCATTACAAACAAATAAGATGACATCAAGGATTCAACATATATTAAACAGCAGCAAATGCAGGCTTTGTAAAGAAAAAAGAAACAGTGGACCACATAAAATTGCTCAGACTGACTATAAATAATGTCATGACAGAGTAGCCACTACGATCTCTTGGCATCTGTGCAAAAACTAGAATATCCATATTTTTCAAATGTGGGGAAGAGAAATCAAAGCATTGAAAAAGTTGTTGAAAATGATGATGTTAAAATGTTATGGATTATTGGGTTTGATTGCCAGCTAGAACCAACACACCAGATATAACAATAATTGAAAAGAAAACAGTAATTCTGTAGATGTGGCAATATCCAGGGACAGCAGAATAGAGGAAAAAGGATTGGAAAAAAATAACAAAATATAGAGATCTAATAACAAAGTTAGATTATGGAAATGAATTTAAAGTAAATCCTATAGTTACTGGCACAGTAGATGGAATAACAAACAGATTAATATTTATTTTACAAGAACTAAATATTTTGGCTATATCAAATGTAGATCTACCCCCCCCCAAAAAAAAAAATCAACCCTTGTTGGGCACGTATTGTATCTTAAGATGTTACTGGATGGTTACTAGTTTTTTTTTCGTGATTACTTTTGTTTGCTCTTTGTACCATATTAATATTTGATGAAATAACAACAACAACAACAACAACAACAAAAGACAACGAAGTCTGGATAGTAGACATTGCCATACCTGGATACAACAGAAGAGAAAGAACTGGAGAAAATCATAAAATATATAAAGACCTGCAAATAGAAGTAGAATGACTGTGGCAAAAGAAAGCAAAGATAGTACCTATAGTACTAGGCACCTTGGGTGAAACTCCAAAACATCTAGAGCACCACTTGATCACCATCAGCATTGACAAAATCACCACCAGTCAATTGCAAAAGGCAGTTTTACTTGGAACAGCTTATATCCAGCAACAATACCTTTAAACAACATCTGCCTATCCCAGGTCTTTGGGAAGGACTCAATAGGTGGACAAAAATGCCAAACCCAGTCTAAACATCTGGCTGACTGTGTGACCAACCATAATATTGGTCCCCGTTGGGGGAGATGGGCGGTCATATAAATTAATTAATTAATTAAATAAATAAATATTGTAGTAATAATATAACCTATTCCCCAAAATAAAGAGAAACAAAAGACATGAAACCTAAGGAAAAAGAAAATAGCAACGCTGTTGAGCAATTGTTGGAGTAAAATCTATCCTGTTCCTCCTATACTTTGCCAGAAATACAGTGAAAATTTTCCAATGGCCATTTCTGCCAATCTAGATTTTTTCCCTCTCTTTTTCCAACCCCTTTTTTTAAGTCAGTTGCCACTTATCAGATATTCTTCAGATGTAGATCCTGGCCATATTAGTGCAAAAATAGGAGAAGGTACATCTACATCTCTTGCAAATCTCTCTATTATGACACCATTTAGAGGCACAGTGGCATTTCTTGAAGACAACTAAGGTCACTGATGTTAAACTCAGTCTCATTAACTAGAAATATTATTGTTCCACAGTTGCTGTTGTCATGTGATTTGCAATGACTTAGTTTAATGGCTGAACTGCAGCTTCATAGTTTCCACCAACAGCTGCTGGCAGAGATGAAGGATTCCCCCCCCCCCTTTTTTTGTGTGTGTGCCTTTGAGTCAGTTTTTGACTACTGGCAACTGCCTAGACTAATCCCTGCAGTTTTCTTGGCAAGGTTTTTCAGAAGTGGTTTGCCGTTGCCTCCTTCCTAGGGCTGATAGAAAGTGACTGGCCCAAGGTCACCCAGCTGGCTTTGTGCCCAAGGTGGGACTAGAATTCAAGGTTTAGCCTGATGCTTTCACCACTACACCAAACTGGCTGTCCAGTTTTTTGTATGGGAAAGATCCCATACAAAAGCCTATATAGACGGGGTTTGTCACTGCATTCTCACCCTGAAATCCATGGCTGTGTCTAACTGGAAGCTCAGTAGGCAACCCCAAATGCACATCTGGTAGTCCTATCATGTTTAGCCTGTCTTAGATTTACTTATAGTTTGAAAATCATTGAAAAGGCTGATCTAAATTACAGTGTTAATTTTTCTCTCTGCTATTCCTGAAGGTTTTTTTTTTTAAAGAAAATAAAATAAGCTTGTGGCTGGGCAGTTAAAAATTAGGACAGGACTTTTTAGCAGATACACATACATGGCCACAAGAGACATGGCTATTCAGTGAGAATGGAAAAGTTACTAAATGGTTACTAAAGGACTCCAGTGGTATGCAGCCAGTAATAGCAAATGGGATGTGCCTGTTCAGTTAAAGCTCAGTTTGATTATGATATTTGTACTTTCAAGTATTCTTTGCTTAGAAAGCTTCTCTTTTCCACTTACAGTTGTTCCTCTCTTGGAGAGACTGGATTTACTGCTGCAGTGAACTGTTAAAAGAGGAGGAGGAGAAACCATGCATATTATCTGCTTTTTCCCTTCGTGTTAGGTTTGTTCCTATTAGTGAGTAGAAATTGGAAGGTCACTTGCAGATGATAACCAGTGTGTTAGAGTGATGGATTTCTCTCAGGCAGGCCTGGTTTGAATCACCACTTGTTTCTATCACATAGGCTCAAGATTTTGTGAGGAAAAAAGGCAACAGGAGAAGATAGACCCCATTTTAGGCTTCTCGGAGGAAGATTGGTAAGCAAATATAAGGTATAAACGAGTAGTTAAATTAAAATTATTGTGGCATTCTCTCCCTCTCTCTGTCAGGTTTGATACAGAGCAAGCCCTGTCATGCATGTTGAAATGTATTTGAGAATGGATTATTAACAATGCGAATCAGTGCAAAGGATTTCCAGAGAAGGGAGGGGGAAAACACTGAAAGTGAAATTCCAACAAGACCATTGAAGGGTGTTTACAGCTGGTCAAGGCCATGCACCTGCATCGCTTGGTACTGAAGAGAAATATGCTGATGGGAGGGGGAGCGTGGCTGGATGGGAAAAGTACTGGACAATACATCATCAAGGGAGGAGCGACACATAGGTGGGGGAAGAGTGAGGTTTGACTGTTTGGTGGGAATTCGGTCTTTAGGTATGTTCTGAAATGTAATACTTTCAATAAAGCTTTCTACTATACTCTAAATGGAGTGTACTGAGGAATGCTGAATACTTCTAGCTCTATCTCCCTAAGCATCGGCTCCCCACAGGGCTGTGTCTTGAGCCCATTGTTGTTCACCCTGATGACACATGACTGTTTGGCCAAGTATACCACCAATTCCATTGTGAAATATGCCGACGATACAACTGTAGTGGGTCTTATCAGGGGTGAGGATGAGTGGGCTTATAGGGAGGAGGTAAAGGGTTTGGTGGAGTGGTGCAATAAAAACGGCTTGGTTTTAAATGTGGAAAAAACTAAGGAGATTATTACAGACTTCAGGAAGAACCGGTGCAGTCACACTCCACTTTTTATCAATAATATAGCTGTGGAGTCAGTCAGTAGCATTAGATTCCTGGGGGTGCAGTTAACAAATAGTCTGACCTGGTCCCTTAATACCACATTTTTGGTAAAGTGAGCACAGAAACGTTTGCACTTTTTGCGTCGGATGAAGAAAGTACATCTCCCATCTTCCATTCTCCTTACTTTCTACAGAGGCACTATAGAGAGTGTACTTACAAGCTGTATTTCCATCTGGTTTGGAGGCTGTAGGGCCTCAGATAAAAAGTCTGAGCAGAGAGTGGTAAGGGCAGCAGAAAAGATAATTGGGATATCTCTGCCCCTCATCCAAGATTTAGCACATGCACGCTGTTTGTCCAGAGCTCGAAAGATCATCAGTGATGCCTCCCATCCTCATCATGGTTTGTTTTCTTTGTTACCCTCTGGGAAGAGGTTCCGCTGTATCCGATGTAGAACAGCCAGATTGGGAAACAGCTTTGTCCCCCAGGCTATTGGATTCTTGAATGCCAAATAGGTTCTTTTAGGTGAAATATGTTGGATATGTAAAGAATGTATATTTTATAGTAATTATGGATTTTTATTAGTATTTTAATGTTTGACTGAAATTGTGAGTTAAGGAATGTATATTTTATAAGAATGGGTATTTTATAGTAATTATGGTTTTTTATTATTATCATTAGTATTTTATTGCTTGAGTGAAATTGTGAGCCAACTGCAACGAAATTTCATTCTATTGTGCACTTGTATAGTGTATAGTGGGATGACAATAAAGTTATTATTCTATTCTATTCTATTCTATTCTATTCTATTCTATTCTATTCTATTCTATTCTATTCTATTCTAAATTGGAGGATTAGATCCAGAGACATCACAGAAAGACCAGAATCTGTGTTACATGTTGATTCTACCCGAGGATATTCCTTTACCTGAGGATTCGCCTTTGGCTGAGAGTCACCCCACACCTTTGAGGTTTGCGTATCCTTCCACAGTTCCAATTCCAATGGAGGGAGCAACCTCAGAGACGATGATGAGTGAAACAACCACAGAGCAGCCAAGCAACTCTGCAGAGGAGAAGGTGCAGGAGACTAGAGCACTTCCAAAAGGAATGAAGACGCTGAAGTTTGCAGCAAAAAGCACCCGTAAGAAGCGGGACAGAGAAGCAGAGCCCTGCTTGGCAGATTCTCCAGAACGCCCCATAGAGACCCGAAGCAAGACACCAAAGATGAAAGGTCGGTGGTCCACAGGTATCGGAGGCGGGATGGAGAGCGAGATGGTGAGCCATGTAACTAAGAGACAAGGCTCGCAGACCCAACACGTGTCAAGACTGGAACTCCAGATGACCAGATTAGACGCAGAAGTGGAGATGGTCAGGCAGAAACTGCAGACCATGCATGGAGTGATGGAGAAGATCCTTCAAAAATTAGAGGGATTGGAGATGAGTCCACGACCCGAAAGCACCATGACTACTTCAGGAGAAGGAGAGTCATCTGAGAATAGCTCCGGGGCCGAAGAAGAGTCAACAGGAGCAGTGATTGATGGGTCAGAGCCGAGACTATGGAGTGAGAGACCAAAGCCTACTCAGAAGCTAGTCAGACCAGCTGGGGCCAGAGAAATCCAGGTGAGGTTTGACGGGGACCCGAAGCAGTTGGCCTGTTTCATGACCCATGTAAAGGGGTTCATGGATGAATTTGAAGAGTCTTTCGTGGATGAAGAGGTGAAAGTGAGGTACGTGTTGGCCTACCTAGAAGGGGAGGCATCAGACTGGTTAGTAGACATGCACGATGCCAACGCTTCGGAGCTACTAGATTTTGACGCTTTTATGACTCCACTTAGAGTACGCTTCGAAGACACCTTATCCAGAATGACAGCGAAAACAGGCTTGCAAAACATCAGACAAGGCAACCAGTCGGTTGCAGAGTATGTCTTGGAGTTTAAGAGACTGGCATGTTGCCTACTTGACTGGCCAGAATCACTTAAGTTGGAGTATTTCCAGATGGGCTTGAAGCCTGAGATTTTGGAGATGGCCCTCAACCGGGGGGACCCAAAGACTTTAATGGAGTGGATTTACCTTGCTGGGGCAGTAGAGAATACAAAACTACAGCTCAAGAAACAGATGCAGATGCAAGCTACCGGGAAAAGGGGTTCCCAATCCGGCACTGTGGTGAAGAGAGAATCACAGCAGAAAACATTGGGAAAAGAAAAAGAACGACACACCAAAAGTGGTTTATGTTTTAAATGCAGCAAGGAAGGGCATCAGATCGCAAACTGCCTGCAACCGATGACTACATTCAAGATTGCAAATCTTGCAAATCTACATTGCAAATCTACATTGCAAAGGCAATGAGAAAGCCGGTAAAGCCCCAGCCATGAAGCTCACCCATGCTCACTGCCACCCACGAAGGGGAAAGTTGGGAATTAATTCTCTTTCTGGGGAAAGAGGATTCTACTGATGAAGAATTCTTGCCAGCGGGAAACTACAACTGCCTGTCCTAAATTGTGCTGGAGGACAGATGTTTACCAATGGGTGCACAGACCCAATGGTGAGTGAAGATTGCCCTACCATGCAGGTGGGGGTACAATTAGAGACACTGGGTGGGGAAGAAAAAGCAAGCCTTTTAGCCATTTTAGATTCAGGCTGCACCCAATGTTTAATTCATCCGGCCATAGTGACTGGACTGGGGTTGAAAGTACAGAGGCTAAAAGTCCCCATTATTTTCAGTCAGCTTGATGGTTCCGATATGAAAGGGGGCCCAGTTGAATTCTACACCGAGGCTGTGAGAATGCAGATAGGGACCCATGAGAAAACTTTAAAGTTTATTGTGGCACCCATAGCAAAACAATCCCTGGTGTTGGGATTAACATGGCTTTGAAAGAGGAACCCTCAAGTGGACTGGGTTTCAGGCTCCCTGACAGTTACTGATGGGAGCTATGAGGGCGGGAACTGACAGCCACTAGTCTCTAACTTAGAATCAACAGCAGCTTTTATAGCTTTTACAAGCTGCACTCTTAACTTTTACAAGCTGCACATTTAAGGAGCACAAAACGTTGGCAACATTCTCATAGCCAGGAATAGCTACACACTTCTCAGTCCTCAGGAGCAGAACACATGGCTACTAGACGAGCAGGAGTCAAGAAGCAAAGGAACCATTGTTCACAGCTAAGATATACACTTACCAATTTTCTGATTGGCTGAAACCTAGGTGTGAAAACACCAAGCACAAAGCATAGAACATTGCACATAGTATAACCTGCCATAAGGTGGCAGTGCTGCATCTAAGCACGCATGCGTCACCCCCCTTTTCTCACTCTGCTCTCACAGAGCAGGCTTCCCATGAAGTATCAGGGGCTAGACATAACTAATACATCACGTGACACCCTCACTGGCCACCTGGCTTCATATCTATGAAAGATATGAAGAAAGCCATTCATAGCTATGAGAAAGCTTTGTTTTATGCAGAAAGTGATTTGCCATTTCACATGAGAAATCTGACAGCTGAAACCAAGAGCTGGGGGTGGGGAAGCCACAGGAAGAAGAAAGCATCATACCTGCCCAATATCGAGACTTAAAGGAAGTCTTTGGAGAAGCTGAGTCAAAACAGCTTCTGCCCCATAGAAAATCAGACCCATTATCTAGATAAACTAACCAAAGATATGGTTTCAAAACGCATGGTTTAAAAAAAAATACCTAGGTTAAAACTGTGGCTTGAATCATGTCAACTGGATTTCTATTTTCTTAGTGGAAACGTTTCACTCCTTATCCAAGGAGCTTCTTCAGTCTGAGTAAAGTTAGTAAGGGAATCCTTAAATATGTTTCTAGGCTGGCTGTGTGACCTTGCACCTGGGGCTAGGTCATGGTTATTTTTGAGATGTTTGTTTCTAAGTCCCTTTATCATCTAAAGGAGGATCGTTAAGATTACCCTGCTGCTGTTGAGCTTGTGAAATGGTCTTAATCTTCCTAGGCACAGAAGACAAAGCAGGAAGGAAGATAGGGGAAAGGTTATGCCTGAGGCCCCCACCTCTATTCAAGGAAGGATTTTCCAAGTTGGCATGAATGGATTCCTTGACCCCTCTCTCAAACCACCTATCTTCTCTGTCTAAAATGTGAACATTAATGTCCTCAAATGAGTGTCCTTTTTCCTTTAGATGAAGATAAACTGCTGACTCTGGTCCTGTGGTGTTACTTCTCCTGTGTTGGGCCATCCTCCTGTACAAAGGTTGTTTGGTTTCTCCAATGTAGAGTTCAGAGCACTCCTCACTGCACTGGATTGCATACACTACATTGCTTTCCTTGTGTTTTGGAGTTTGATCTTTGGGGTGTACAAGCCTCTGTCTCAGTGTGTTGGTGGGTTTGAAATATACAGGTATGTGGTGTTTGCCAAATATCCGTTTGATCTTTTCAGACACGCCAGCCATGTAAGGAATGACCAGGTTCTTCCGTTTACTCTGAGTCTCAGCCCTATCTGTTGCTGTTTTAGGTCTGGTAGACTTAGATTTGGTGAAGGCCCAATTTGGATATCCACAGGCCTGCAGAGCTGTTCTCAGATGCTGCTTTTCATTCTTTTTGGAATCCATGGAGGTGGGGATGGTTTCTGCTCTGTGTGACAATGTCCTGATGACTCCTAGTTTGTGCTGCAGTGGATGGTGGGAGTCAAACATCAGGTATTGATCTGTGTGTGTGGGTTTCCTGTAGATCTGTCCAGTGCTCAACCTCCTCCCCCCAACCTTACCGTCCAAGAGAGGAGAGCCCTGACAGCCCTCAGCAAAGATGAAACCATCACCATTTTACCTGCTGACAAAGGAAGATGTACAGTGGTTCTAAACACTGCAGACTACCACAATAAAATTACCTCACTTTTGGAGGATCACCATACATATGAAAAACTGAAAAGAGACCCCACCAACAATTACAAGAAAAAGGCAATAGACAGTTTGAAACAATTGGAACATGATGGCTCCATCGATAGGATTACCTACCACCGTCTGTATCCTGGAGAAGCCATCCCCTGCATCTACGGACTTCCTAAGATCCACAAGGAAGGAACACCCCTCCGACCCATAGTCAGCAGCATCAATTCGGTAACATACAACATTGCCAAACACCTCTCTACCATACTAGCACCTCTAGTTGGACACTCTGAACACCACATCCATAATTCGGAAGAATTTGTTTCCAAAGCAAAGATCCTGAAACTGGATACAGATGAAACTATGGTCTCCTTTGATGTGTCCTCCCTTTTCACCAGCATCCCCACCACTCATGCTCTATCCGCTGTCAGGAAGAGACTAGAAGAGGACAGCACCCTGGAAAGGAGAAGCCATCTCAACCCAAACCAGATCTGCCATCTTCTGGACCTGTGTCTTAACACCACTTATTTCACATACAGAGGTGACTTTTACAGACAAAAACACGGCTGTGCCATGGGTTCTCCTGTGTCACCCATTGTGGCCAATTTATACATGGAAGAAGTGGAGAAGAAAGCACTCAACACATTCCAGGGAACGGTGCCCACCCACTGGTTTAGGTATGTGGATGACACCTGGGTCAAAATCAAGGCCCAGGAAGTACAGGCCTTCACGGACCATATAAACACTATAGATGCCAACATTAGCTTCACCAGAGAAGACACCAAGGACAACAGACTGGCATTCCTAGACTGTGAAGTCCTCATTGGGACCGGTGGCAAGCTAGAAATAGGGATCTACAGGAAACCCACACACACAGATCAATACCTGATGTTTGACTCCCACCATCCACTGCAGCACAAACTAGGAGTCATCAGGACATTGTCACACAGAGCAGAAACCATCCCCACCTCCATGGATTCCAAAAAGAATGAAAAGCAGCATCTGAGAACAGCTCTGCAGGCCTGTGGATATCCAAATTGGGCCTTCACCAAATCTAAGTCTACCAGACCTAAAACAGCAACAGATAGGGCTGAGACTCAGAGTAAACGGAAGAACCTGGTCATTCCTTACATGGCTGGCGTGTCTGAAAAGATCAAACGGATATTTGGCAAACACCACATACCTGTATATTTCAAACCCACCAACACACTGAGACAGAGGCTTGTACACCCCAAAGATCAAACTCCAAAACACAAGGAAAGCAATGTAGTGTATGCAATCCAGTGCAGTGAGGAGTGCTCTGAACTCTACATTGGAGAAACCAAACAACCTTTGTACAGGAGGATGGCCCAACACAGGAGAAGTAACACCACAGGACCAGAGTCAGCAGTTTATCTTCATCTAAAGGAAAAAGGACACTCATTTGAGGACATTAATGTTCACATTTTAGACAGAGAAGATAGGTGGTTTGAGAGAGGGGTCAAGGAATCCATTCATGCCAACTTGGAAAATCCTTCCTTGAATAGAGGTGGGGGCCTCAGGCATAACCTTTCCCCTATCTTCCTTCCTGCTTTGTCTTCTGTGCCTAGGAAGATTAAGACCATTTCACAAGCTCAACAGCAGCAGGGTAATCTTAACGATCCTCCTTTAGATGATAAAGGGACTTAGAAACAAACATCTCAAAAATAACCATGACCTAGCCCCAGGTGCAAGGTCACACAGCCAGCCTAGAAACATATTTAAGGATTCCCTTACTAACTTTACTCAGACTGAAGAAGCTCCTTGGATAAGGAGTGAAACGTTTCCACTAAGAAAATAGAAATCCAGTTGACATGATTCAAGCCACAGACTGTTCCACCTGGATGACTGAGAACCTTCATAGACTAGGTTAAAACTGAAATACTGTACAAAGCAGCCATCACAGCTTTTCCACCCATCCTAGCTTTGTTAAAGTGGTATTTTCTTGTCTGTGAGTCAGCAGAGAACTAAGCTAGCACCAGATTTCATTATCCTCATTGCCAATCCAAATTGTTTTGTTCTGGCTTTCAGCTGGAAGATGGTATCCTCAATTCTTATGTAGTGAAGGCTTCTCTCCTACACCTTGTCAATGTTAAAAGTTGGCAGGAAAACCATCTTCCAATCACTATATGCTGTGATTTGTGATGGTTTTGGCAGATGGCTAGACCCCCAGGCTTAGCCATCAGTTAGTCTCACACCCATTCCCTGTCACCTCACCTTGTCTGGGGTTCAGCTGCCCAGGATGAGAGGTGACAAGGAAAAGGAGGCTTTACCAGGTTTCTAAGCCAATTCCTAGGTTGAAGACTGGATCAGTCTGTTCAAGTGACAGCCTTAACATCACTTGAGAGATATTGGAAGATAGGGTTGCATGAACCAACTCTTTCTCTGTCTGGTGTGTTCTGGTGGGACATATTTCACCTCTCAGCTGCTAAATTCCTGATTTAGCACTATTCCAGACTAGTATTTCAGCCATGTTAAAAAGACATGGGATTAGTGCCGTTCTAGAAGAGAACACAACCTGTGTGCAAAAGGAGCATGAATAACAGCTGACAGATGAACTGATAAGACATGGAGTCTCTTGCTTCTTCTCTGCTGCTTGTCAGCTCTTTGGACTGTGTTTTGCACATGGATTTGGAGTACTAATTCTGTATTATAAAGCAGCCCAAAACAACTACGAACAGGCATTCTTGGGGAGAGTTGCACAAGCCAGTTCCCTCCCTTATGCTTCATTATGCCTGTATTCTGCCTCCCCGACCCCACTGACTCTCATCTATTGACAAGTTGAACAGAAAGCAAAATAGCTACAGAAAATTTACAGGTCAGTGTATACATTCAAGAACATATTCAGTCCATCAGTTCACATTTCAAGTTAGAATGTATTTTCCTGATAGTAGAAAATTCATGATGGTGAGCTGAGTTTCAAACCGTGATCAAGGAAGTTTATTTATCATTGAGGGTCCTACGGACCTTATTTGAAAATTTCAGTGCTAGTGTTATGAGAGAGAGAGAGAGAGAGAGAGAGAGAGAGAGAGAGAGAGAGAGAGAGAGAGAGAAGAATAGAAACAAGCAAAATAATGAACAATTTCCCAACTACTAGGCAGCTTTAGTGCAATAGCAAAATTCTGAAACAAAAGCAATAAACACCCAAGTGCATTAGTTTCCATGTGACATGTTTGGACTTGGGCTATCCAATGCCAACTGCTTTCCCTTGAAGTTATTCCTTTGAAACAACTTTCAGATGGGTAGTTTAAGCACTTCCAGAAATACATAAAGTGAAAGGCTATTTTTTGAAGAATGTCATTGCAGATGTTAGTTTTCTTGCATTCTTTCTTTTTTTTAATCTTAATTTCAATCCTAGGAATCTGGCAGCAGAAGAAACAGGTGAGCAAGCTTGGTAAATGATTATTGGTTGAATAATGTTCTCAACATATTTTGGGTGGGTGTTGCAACTGAGGTGCTGACTTATGTAGCCCAGGTTTTTCCTGAGAAAAAAACATTTGATCCCATGTTTCTTGGCTACCAAATTGGGGATTGGGAAGAATCCAGAGTACTAACATAATAGCCAACCATTCAGGTTTTAGAGGGCCTGCCTGATTGTTGTTGTTGCAAAGCTGATAGTCTGCAGCCCAAATGCTAGATGCAAAGGAGGGGAAGAACTCTGACCCTTTTCTTGCATCAGTTTGTTCCCTGTGTCTTATTAGTAACTGAATTCATTATGCATGTATAGCCATTGGCAAGATAACATGTATATGTACATATATATGTATAGTGTTTCTACATCATTCCATACATTCTAATAAATTCCTTCTTAATTAGCAAGCTGACATAAATAATTATCAGGCCAGCACTATTGTACATTACTCCTTGACTATTATTTTTAAGCCGTAGCCAACTTACACATTTTCATCAATTCCAATTAAATTTATTTCAATAAGCTTGTTACCAGGCTGTAGCCATTTCCAAATACAGCATCCACAAAACAAAGCATATTTCTAGCCTTGGTTACTATGTGATTGGAACCAGGAATGGATTTGAATTGTTCTTGGTAAGTATGTGTGTCTGAAAATGTTTTCATAAACGATTTTCTTATGAAAGATTGGGACAGGACTCATTCTACTGAACAAGATAGATAGATAGATAGATAGATAGATAGATAGATAGATAGATAGATAGATAGATAGATAGATAGATGATAGATAGATAGATAGATAGATAGATATATTTCCCAAGTTCCTGCCTAGGTTTTGCAATCAACCACCTTTTCTGAATAGCAAGTAGTTGAGGTCAATAAGTCAAGAACCTCCAGTGCTCTTTTGAGATCTCTGGCACGAATATTGTTAATACATTAGATGAGTGGATCAGCTTATGTCTAGTCCATGTCACTTTTGTCCGCATTATGTCTTTCTCTCTTTGAAATACATATTTTGCGATGCATTGTTCTCCTATGAAACACATTTTGAGAGGCAGGTCATCCAAAAAGTTGCAGTTGTAAATACATTTGATATGTTTTCAAATCAATAATTATGGTACAACATACAAGTGCAAACACTGGCATTGCTGTGTTCTAAATGACAGGTTGGTCTGAGAGATGTTTATATGGAATTCATGAAAATTGCATTCCTGTAGCATCTCTGGCCAGAGGTTAGTTTTAGAATTAGGTTGGCCTAACAGTAGGGATATACAGCTATGTTAACATAATTGAACAAAAGTGAGGTCAGTAGTTCAGAGCCTTTCCAATGGAAAGATTACAGTCAAACACTATGTATTATTAGTCACCACCAGTAATAGAAGCATTTGCTTTCAAAGCTCACACAATATATTGCTGTTCTTCTAAGGTCAATAGGCTATATATAAAATGCTTGCTGTAATTCCAGGATATTTTGCTGATATTCCTCTCCTGTCTGTTCCTGTTCAGTTCACCATTGGCTATAAGATATCCAAATGCTTCTAAACCAAAGGACAGCCCTTTAGTTTGGCTTCTTGGGTATCTAAAGGCAGAACAGTCTACAAAGATCTATTGAAGTGTTTATCAGCATAGACATAAACCAGAGATGCAGAATCAGAATTCCAGGAAAGCAAGTGCTCCCTGATAGCATTGATTTCAGATCCCAGAGATATTCAAATGTTGTTACTAAATTACATACTTTTCTTTTAATATGAAGAAGGGGGAGAATACACACACACACACACACACACACTAGGAACTAGCTTCATGCCAATCCTCAGCCATGAAACCTCATGTTTCTCTGAGCCCCATCTACCTTATGGGTGGGAGGAAAAACTGAAGGAAGGAGAGTTCTTCGTCTTGAGCGCCTGAAGAAATAGTGGGATGAAAACTGACAAATTAATAAAATATATTAATGTGTGTGAATTACTCAAGAAAAAATATTCTTCTTGGAGAGTCAGAATATATTTAATATTTCTTTAAAGAAAAATTATGAGTTTGAGCAATTCAATGAAAAGCCCAAATTATGGCTCATGTCTTTTTTTTTCCAAATTTTATTAGAGTTTTAAATATACATAGTTAAAAGGGTGAAAATGAAAAAGAAATAGAAATACAAATCAAAGAAAGAAGTAAAAGTGTATAGAAAAGTAAAGAAAAAAGGAAAAAAGATAAGACATAGATATAGATATAGTCAACTTCCGATTTATCTCTGGTCTTAGTAATTCAAAAAAAAAGTTTTCTTACATGCTAGTTCTATATATAACATACAAAAACATTTCCTGTCTAATATATCAATCCATATATATTTTAGTCTTCAAAACCCCAAATAAGCTTTGCTCCACCTGCATGTTGCAAACAATCCATTAATGGTTTCCATTATTTAAGATAGTAACAGTTTGAGTTTTCTTTTAATAAACATGTCAATTTGTCATTTTCTGCCATATCCATCAATTTTAACATCCAATCTTGTATCGTAGGTAAAATCTGGTTTTTCCAATTTTGCGCATATACAAGTCGTGCTGCAGTAACCATATATTGCATAATTCTTACAAATTGTTTTCCCATTTGTTCTTCCCATATTCCTAATAAAAATAATTCCAGTTTAAATGGGACTCGAATTTGTAAAATATTTTGCATTAGTGAATGTATCTGAGTCCAAAACTTCTTTGCAATTTCACAACTCCACCACATATGATAAAAAGACCCCTCTTTTTTTTTACATTTCCAACACGAGTTGGAAACATTTCCATACATTTTTGCAAGTTTTTGTGGAGTCATATACCATATAAGTGGATGGCTCATCTCTTTTTGTTCCAGTTTAGCTTAGTGCTTCTGAGCACTAAGTTACATAATGGCAAATTTAACTGTCAAACAGGCAGCTCAGTCCTAACTGGATATCCCAACAGCCAGATGGATCCCATATGCGCAGAGGTGACTTCCCTACTACTTACTGGTCCAAGACAGCCAGCAAGAGAAAAGACGTTAGCAGGAGTGATAAGGAACCGGATTACAGCTTTTGTCAGGAACACACTGACTTGTGTTGTTGCAGTCCCTGGAAGCAATTCTCCAAGCTGCTACCAACTGTTATTCCAGATATAAGAAATGCTAAAGGCAAATAAGATTACCATCTGATCTTATTTCCATCTGATACACATTGTTGGGCTTCAGTAGCTTTGTTATATATTCATCAGTTAAATCTTTATTTCCCCCCCCCCCCAAGGTTGTTGGGTTTTTTTTAGTTTGCTTGTTTCACTCAGGTTTCTTGCACTAGTTGAAATTAGCAGGAAGAAGAAAATAATGGAATAAATTGTGGGTAATAGTGCAATTTACAATGCCTTAATCATGTCAGCACAATTGGAATCAGTATGCCTTGAGCATTAGGGTTAAAATCAATACAAAGTAATTTCTAAGGTATACTGAAAAACATCTATAATAATTGAGTAGATGTTAAATAGGGCAAAACATTCCCAGTATAATGTCAGAAAAAGAGGAGGGGGGATGCTTCATCTTAGCATATTTTTGGTCCACTTGGTAATAAGTAAGGGTTTTTTTTTTTGGTCAAGTAAGCAATTAAGTTAAGGGTTTGAACTTGTCTGTTGTAGCTAGGCACAATTTTTATTATTTATTTATTTGTCGTATTTGTCTACTGCCCATCTCGCATGCAACGACTCTGGGCGGCTTACAGATAATAAAATGACAAAACACTAAAAACACTACAATATAAATATAACTACATAAAAATACAGATAAAAATATAAAAATACAAAAATACAAAATATGACATATGACATATGACATGACATATGACATATAAAATTCAAGATGGCAATAAGATCTTATCCTTGGCACTATCATGGTGCCAACCACCACATGAATGGCTATCCCCCCTCCCACCCCAAGCAAGGTGCCATAACCATGTCTTAAGCACCTTCCGGAAGGCCGGGAGAGTGGGGGCCTGTCTTACCTCCGGGGGTAACTTGTTCCAAAGGGCGGGTGCCACGGCAAAGAAGGCCCTCCTCCTGGACCCTGCCAATCGGCAATTCCTCATGGACAGGGTCCATAACATGCCCTCTCTGCCAGACCGGGTGGGACGAGTCGATGTAACAGGGGTGAGGCAGTTCCTCAGGTAACCTGGACCCATGCCATGTAGGGCTTTAAAGGTAATAACCAACACCTTGAATTGGACCCGGAAGCAAACTGACAACCAATGCAGCTTGCATAGCAGTGGTGTTATACGTGCCCTCCTTGGGGCTCCCAAAACTGCTTGCGCAACCGTGTTCTGCACCAGCTGTATCTTCCGGATACTCTTCAAAGGTAGCCCCATGTAGAGTGCATTGCAGTAGTCTATGCGGGAGATGACCAGGGCATGAGTGACTGTTCGGAGGGACTCCCGATCCAGGAAGGGGCGTAGCTGGCGCACAACACAAAACTGTGCAAAGACTCCCCTGGCCATGACTGCTACCTGCTCTTCAAGCAGGAATTGTGAGTCTAGGAGAACTCCCAGGTTCTGCACTGGGTTTGTCTGGGGCAGTGCAACACCATCCAGAACCAAAGATGGTAAATTCCTGGATACCCAGAAGCCCCTAACCCACAGCCACTTCATCTTGCCAGGGTTCAGCTGAAGCCTGTTGTTCCCCATCCAGACCCCTAAAGCCTCGAGACACTGAGAAAAGGTGGTCACAGCATCACTTACATCACCCAGGATGAAGATGTATAGTTGAGTATCATCAGCATATTGATGGTACCTCATCCCATGGTGATGAATGATCTCACCCAGCAGTTTCATGTAGATGTTAAAAAGGAGAGGAGAGAGAACTGAACCCTGCAGCACCCCATTATTATTATTATTATTATTATTATTATTATTATTATTATTGAAATAAGGTTAAATGCTTGAAGGTCAAATCAAGAGGGTTTTTTTTTGTGAAGCACCACTGTATAATTTTTAGATTTTTTCTGTATATTATGTTGTGAACCGCCCAGAGTCCCTCCTTGAGGGGGAGATGGGCAGTTATAGAAATTCAACAAATAAATAAATAAATAAATAAATAAATAAATAAATAAATAAATAAATAAATAAATAAATAAATATTATTTCTGAAAATGTTATCAACAACATGATCAGCAAACTCATTGTCTCTTGTTCCCCAGCCTATACCTTCATATAATTCATATAATATAATATAGAGAGCCAGTTTGGTCTAGTCCGCCCTCCCCTCCCCTCCCCTCCCCTCCCCTCCCCTCCCCTCCCCTTCCCTTCCTTCCCCCATTCCAAAAAGTAACCAAACCCATGATATTAGTGCTGCATTGTCAGTTTGCTCTAGTGGTTAATGTGCTGGGCTAGAAACCAGGAGAGAGTGAGTTCTAGTCCCACCTTAGGCATGAAAGCTGGCTGGGTGACCTTGGGCCAGTCACTCTCTCTCAGCCCAACTCACCTCACTGGGTTGTTGTTGCGGGAAAAATAGGAGGAGGAAGGAGTATTAGGTATGTTTGCCACTTTGAGTTATTTATAAAAATAATAAAGGCGGGATAAAAATTAAATAAATAAATAAATTTTAAACATAATTATTTTTCATACTCTTACACATGCCTGTGCTAAGATATATACACTGCTCAAAAAAATAAAGGGAACACTGAAACAACACAATGTAATTCCAAGTCAATCACACTTCTGTGAAATCAAACTGTCCACTTAGGTAGCAACACAGATTGACAATCAATTTCACATGCTGTTGTGCACATGGAATAGACAACAGGCGGAAAGCATAGGCAGTTAGCAACATCCCCAATAAAGGAGTGGATCTGCAGGTGGTGACCACAGACCACTTCTCAGTTCCTATGCTTTCTGGCTGATGGTTTGGTCACTTTTGAATGCTGGCGGTGCTTCCACTCTAGTGGTAGCATGAGACGGAGTCTACAACCCACAAAAGTGGCTCAGGTAGTGCAGCTCATCCAGGATGGCACATCAATGCAAGCTGTGGCAAGAAGGTTTGCTGTGTCTGTCAGCGTAGTGTCCAGAGCATGGAGGCGCTACCAGGAGACAGGTCAGTACATCAGGAGACGTGGAGGAGGCCGTAGGAGGGCAACAACCCAGCAGCAGGACCGCTACCTCCGCCTTTGTGCAAGGAGGGACAGGAGGAGCACTGCCGGAGCCCTGCAAAATGACCTCCAGTGGGCCACAAATGTGCGTGTGGCTGCTCAAACGGTCAGAAACAGACTCCATGAGGGTGGTATGAGGGCCCGACGTCCACAGGTGGGGGTTGTGCTTACAGCCCAACACCGTGCAGGACGTTTGGCATTTGCCAGAGAACACCAAGATTGGCAACTTCGCCACTGGCGCCCTGTGCTCTTCACAGATGAAAGCAGGTTCCCACTGAGCACATGTGACAGACGTGACAGGGTCTGGAGACGCCGTGGAGAACATTCTGCTGCCTGCAACATCCTCCAGCATGACCGGTTTGGCAGTGGGTCAGTAATGGTGTGGGGTGGCATTTCTTTAGGGGGGCGCACAGCCCTCCATGTGCTCACCAGAGGTAGCCTGACTGCCATTAGGTACCGAGATGAGATCCTCAGACCCCTTGTGAGACCATATGCTGGTGCGGTTGGCCCTGGGTTCCTCCTAATGCAAGACAATGCTAGACCTCATGTGGCTGGAGTGTGCCAGCAGTTCCTGTAAGATGAAGGCATTGATGCTATGGACTGGCCCGCCCGTTCCCCAGACCTGAATCCAATTGAGCACATCTGGGACATCATGTCTCGCTCCATCCACCAACGCCACGTTGCACCACAGACTGTCCAGGATTTGGGGGATGCTTTAGTCCAGGTGTGGGAGGAGATCCCTCAGGAGACCATCCGCCACCTCATCAGGAGCATGCCCAGGCATTGTAGGGAGGTCATACAGGCACGTGGAGGCCACACACACTACTGAGCCTCATTTTGACTTGTTTTAAGGACATTACATCAACGTTGGATCAGCCTGTAGTGTTCTTTTCCACTTTAATTTTTGAGTGTAACTCCACATCCAGACCTCCAGGACCTCCTTACATTTGATTTCCATTGCTTTTTGTGTGATTTTGTTGTCAGCACATTCAACTATGTAATGAACAAAGTAATTAATATGAATATTTCATTCATTCAGATCTAGGATGTCTTATTTCAGTTTTCCCTTTATTTTTTTGAGCAGCTTATTTCCCTACTCAATCAGTTGATTTAAAAATAAGGAATAAAGAATGGAGCATTGAGATAATGTTATACATTTGCAGAAATGATGGAAATTGTAGGAAATCAATGGTAGTTAAACCTTATATAGCACAAATCCCAATGTTCACACACTGGTATGCAAAGGGAAGAGGATACGGTGCTGATGCCAAAACTGAGTAGTCTCAGAGTGCTTCAATTAAGTGGGTTTTATTTTCTCCGCACTAGCTGTTTATTGCTAAGGAGGTAGATTCACATATTTTCTGAACTTTGAAAACTATGAGTCCGAAATGAATTTATTATATGTGCCATCACAGGCCATTAGCAGATTTACATGGAGCTCAATAGTTCATATAGAATATTAATTTTAAGTGAGAGAATCCCCTTTTAAAATCAATTACCATGGCCTTCAGATAATCGGTTCATTGTCTTAAAGGACTGAACAAACAATCTGACCGAAAACAAAACAAAAAATGCTCTTATGAGAATCTAGGAGCCTGTAACATTGAGGATTTTTTTAAACACACAGTTGAGTATATAGATAACAAAAGAGATAAGGAACAAGAACTTGAATTTGGGTTTGACCACATATGCAGAACTAACACTATGCTATGCAAATGCATTATATATCCTAAGGTGAATAAGGAATTGTCACATATCAGGGCAAAGCATATGGCACTAATTTGTCTCTTCTGCTTCAAAGGCATCCTTGAACCTCTAGTTTGAATCTTCAGATCCCTTTTTTTTTTGTTTATTCATTCAGTCGCTTCCGACCCTTCGTGTCTTTATGGACCAGCCCACGCCAGAGCTTCCTGCCAGCCATCACGATCCCCAGCTCCCCCACAGTTGAATCCGTCAACTCCAGAATATCATCCATCCATCTTGCCCTTGGTCGGACCCTCTTCCTTTTGCCTTCCACTTTCCCTAGCATCAGCATCTTCTCCAGGGTATCCTGTCTTCTCATAATGTGGCCACAGTACTTCAGTTTTGCTTTTAATATCATTCCCTCAAGTGTGCAGTCTGGCTTTATTTCCTGGAGTATGTACTTCTTGCAGTCCAAGGCACTCTCAGAATTCTCCTCAAACACCACAGTTCAAAAGCATCTATCTCCCTTCGCTCAGCTTTCCTTATGGTCCAGCTCTTGCAGCCATAGGTTACTACAGGGAATACCATTGCTTTAACTACGCAGACCTTTGTTGTCAGTGTGATGTCTCTGCTCTTAACTATTTTATCAAGATTTGTCATTGCTCTCCTCCCAAGAAGTAGATGTCTTCTGATTTCCTGGCTGCAGTCAGCGGCTGCAGTAATCTTTGCGCCTAGAAATAGTCTGTCACTGCCTCCACGTTTTCTCCCTCTATTTGCCAGTTATCAATCAAGCTAGTTGCCATAATCTTGGTTTTTTGAGGTTTAACTCTAACCCAGCTTTTGCACTTTCTTCTTTCAACTTCATCATAAGGCTCCTCAGCTTTATCTCGCTTTCAGATATCAAAGTGGTATCATCTGCATACAGTATCTGAGATTGTTAATGTTTCTTCCAGCAATTTTAACTCCAGCCTTGGATTCATCAAGCCCAGCACGTCGCATGATGTCTTCTGCATACAAGTTGAATAGGTAGGGTGAGAGTATACAACCCTGCCATACTCATTTCCCAATTTAAACCAGTCTGTTGTTCCGTGGTCTGTTCTTACCATTGCTACTTGGTCATTATACAGATTCCTCAGGCAGCAGACAAGATGACTTGGTATCCCCATACCACCAAGAACTTGCCACAATTTGTTATGATCCACACAGTCAAAGGCTTTAGAATAGTCAGTAAAACAGAAATAGACGTTTTTCTGAAACTCCCTGGCTTTCTCCATTATCCAGTGGATATGTGCAATTTGATCTCTAGTTCCTCTTTCTTTTCTAGACCCAGCTTATACATCTGGCAATTCTCGCTCCATGAATTGCTGGAGTCTACCTTGCAGGATTTTCAGCATTACCTTACTGGCATGTGAAATAAGTGCCAAAATTCGATACTTTGAACATTCTTTAATGTTTCCCTTTTTTGGTATGGTGATATAAGTTGATTTTTTTCCAATCTGATGGCCATTCTGTGTTTTCCAAATTTGCTGGCATATGGCATGCATCACCTTGACAGCATCATCTTGCAAGATTTTAAACAGTTCAGCTGGGATACCGTCGTCTCCTGCTGCCTTGTAATAAGCAATGCTTCTTAAGGCCCATTCAACCTCACTCTTCAGGATGTCTGGCTCTAATTCACTGACCACACCATCAAATCTATCCAAGGTCTCTTGTCCTTCCTATTCTATTATCTTCTTCCACTTCCACGGATTGCTTGCTTTAAAATAATTCCTTATCTCTTCTGGCTAACCTATGGAATTTTGCATTTAATTGGGCATATCTCCCCCTATCACTGTTGTCTTTTGCTTTCCTTCTTTCTTGGGCTACTTCCAGTGTCTCAGCAGACAGCCATCTTGCCCTCTTGGTTTTCTATTTCTTTGAAACGTTTTTTGTTGCCGCCTCCTGAACAATGTTGTGAACTTCTGTCCATAGTTCTTCTAGGACCCTATCTACTAAATCTAGTCCCTTAAATCTATTCTTCACCTCCACTGCATATTCATTAGGAATATTAGTGAGCTCATATCTAACTGATCTGTGGGTCTTCCCTATTCTCTTTAGTCTGATTCTAAATTGTGCAATAAGAAGTTCGTGATCTGAACTACAGTCAGCTCCAGGTCTTGTTTTTACCGACTGTATAGATGTCCGCCACCTTTGGCTGCAAAGGATGTAGTCAATCTGATTTCGGTGTCGACCATCTGGTCCATGTATAAAGTCGTCTTTTAGGTTGCTGGAAGAGAGTGTTTGTTATGCACAGTGAGTTGTCTTGGCAAAATTCTATCAGCCTATGTCCTGCTTCATTTTGTTCTCCCAGACCATGCTTACCTGTAATTCCGGGTGTTGTTTGACTACCCAACTTAGCATTCTAGTCTCCTGTAATAAAAATAACATCTCTTTTTGGCATATTATCCAGTAGGTGCTGCAGATCCTCATAGAACTGATCTACTTCTGCTTCTTCAGCATCTGTGGTTGGGGCGTATATTTGGATCACTGTGATGTTAAATGGCTTACCCTGAATTCGAATTGAGATCATTCTATCGTTTTTTGGATTGTATCCAAGCACTGCTTTAGCCACTTTATTATTAATTATGAAGGCTACTCCATTTCTTCTGTGGTCCTCTTGTCCACAGTAGTATCAGTATCAGTATAGTATAGCTTTATTGATTAGTCAAATGACCATATCAAAAGATGGGCATCAGCCACAATAAAATACAGTAAAATAAGACAGGTAGAATACAATATGATATAGTAAAATAGACTAGAGTGAGATAAAATGAGATAAAATACAGTGAGGTAAGATAAAGATAAAGGAGTATAAAATAATGCAGAGGCTTATAATAAGATGAATAGTAAAATACAAACACAAAATGTATTTAGGTGAATTCATCGCCTTTGCATGCTACCCCAATAAGTTCTATAAAATGTGTTCTCAATTGGACAGCCCTGATTATAAACTTAACAGTTCTAGAGACTACGTATGTGTTTGTATCCTGAAGGAAGTAACATAGTCGTTTATTACAGTCCCAGTGTATGGTTCTGTCAAGTGGAGTCTGTAAGTACTGAGCCCTTGCTGAGGCATATAATTGGCATTTAAATAGGACATGCACAATGTCTTCTATTTCGGATGCTCCACAAACACATGTTTTCTCAAAATATGGCACTTGGTGGAATCGTCCATATTTGACCATAGAATCTAGCTGCTCAAATCTTGCTCTGGTAAGAGCTATCCTATGGTATTGAGTCAAACCCATTGTCAGGTATTTTTCTGTCTGAAAGGACATTTTATTCTTGGTCAGCCATTTCAACAACCTAATGTTTGCAAGTGCCTCAATGTCGATTTGGGCGTTAACATCCAAGACTCTTTGTTTAAATATTGCCTTGGCCTGATTTCCGGCTGAAAGTAGTTATTGTGTTGAAAAGCCGAGATGTTTGGAAAAGTTGGTTGGTCCGTGTGGTGGTCTCAGCTCCGCCTACCTCGCAGGATTGTTGTTGTGTGGAAAAAAAACAGAAGGAAAAAAACAGAAGGAGGGAGTACTATCTGCATCAGCTTCAATCTAGGTTGGCCCATATTTGATCAACTTCTGCTCTAACTCTGCCCAGGATGCGGTGATAATTAGCAGAGTGGCAGATCCAAGTCATACAAAAAGTCAAGGCCATTTGCCTCAATGAGGGTAAAAATTTAAATACTACTCTTGAAGAGATGTAGATGAAGATGCCCAGTCAGCATGAACCTGCGCAACTACAAGGATTTTTGATTTTGAGTCTTCTGGTAATTTCAGCAAACTATTAGAACTTATGTTAGAAGCAGAGAAGTCCACCAAATCAGATGCTGCCTGAGAATTTTGTAAATCTTGATTTTTTGTAGCAGCTATGGGAGTGCCAAAAGATTGCTCTTTTTCAGGGTTACCCTCACATTGTTGCTTAAAATAGGAATTTTCATCCTGACTATTTCGTAGAGCAAAATTTATTAGTGGCTTAGCTGTTTGACATGTTGTCATTAGGGCTTCTCTTAGATCATCCAATCTCTGAAATATATCATCCTTCCTTGTGTCTGACAAAGCAGCGAAGGAGTTAATCAGGCTTTCTTCATATGAATCATTTGCCAGCTGTGTAGTTGTAGGGTGAGCTAGTTGTTTGCTTAAACGTTTCTTTGGCAGAGGCTCTGTTGATGAGATGTCCTTAAGATTGTCTGAGGATATTTTACTATTGTATTTTAAAATGCTAGTAACCTCTTGGCTACTCTGAGCCACAAGTGGTCTAATTTCTTCAAAGTGAAAAACACAAGCTGTAAAAATTGAAAATGTGCTCAGAAAAGGTTTCATTTTGAAGAGCATGCTAGGTACCACAGACTGCCCAAACGATAGCAGGACTCGACTGTAATTGCCTCTGGGTGGGAGCCATTCTACCTTTTGTAAGTCCATAAATTTTCTCTCCCAACGTAAAAGCTGACTTAATGACTGAATAATGGCATTTTTTGATCCCCATCTGCCTCTGTTTAATCTGTTGTTTAAGATTTGCAGAGTTATCTTATTAGTTTGTAGGATACATTTCCTTTCCTCCTTCTCTCCTTTCTCTATAGAAGTGCTTATCTTTTCCTTCCCCCCACTGGCACTTCCTCTCAAGGGTTTAGGTTTAGAGGTAAATTCTTCCTTCCCTCTGTTAGCTGCATGTGAAACACAGTCATTTAATTTGGTAGGATGAATAATATGATTAGGCTGACTCTCAATAAATTTGGTGAAGGATTCTTTTAGGGAGTCAACTTTATCCTTAATCGTAGTCATCAAGTCAAAAATTGAAAGAACAGTCTGTGCAGTCAGTAGGCTATGCCTAGTTATAAAGTCCAGTGCATGTTGTTCTTTCAAGGATTTAAAGTTAGAATTCATGTCTCCCTCCTGTAAAAATTGTTCCGCAGCTGAACTAACAGCCACTGCCTGTGGAGAAGGGGCATTCTCTATCAGTGACGAGGAGAGTTCCAAAAGTTGCTGGCTTTCAATCTCAGCCTGCAAATCCCACTCAAACAGGTCGTTACTTACAGGGGAGAGTTGCTTTCTTGTAATAAATCTATCGACCTTCTGCTGTTTTAACGGCTTGCCTGATAGCTGTGTTGCAGACGGCGTTCTCTGTCGCTTCTTTCTTTTCCCCATGTCGACTGTAGTAATTAGTTGTAATTTAGAAGATATATAGTAGTAAGAATTAAATTCTCTTGGAGGAGCCCATTACAGAGGCTGCAACTTCGTCGCCATCTTGGGGGCGGGTCCTCGTCCACAGTAGTAGATCTGGTAGTCATCTGATGTGAAGCGGCCCATTCCAGTCCATTTCAGTTCACTGACAACAAAAATGTCTAGATTTAATCTTGACATCTCACCAATAACCACATCCAATTTGCCCTGGCTCATAGATCTTACATTCCAGGTTCCTATCGTGTGTTGATCTTTAGAACATTGGATTCGTCGTTTACCACCAGCACCATCGGCTGCTAGCCGTCCTTTCAGCTTTGAGCTAGCTGCATCATCACATCTGGGGCTAGTTCATCTTATCCTCTCTTCCTCCCTACCACTTGATAAATGTGTTGCTCTGGCATCATGCAACAAACAAACAATGTGCAAAACCTGCCAGTAAGAAGGAAGAGGATTGAATTCGATGATCAGTAGGTTTCTCTTTATTTCTGGAACTTGGACCAGCATCTGACATTTTATTTTCAGCATCTAGCATCACAAGATCAAGAGCACTGAACCACACAGGCTCTTGATTGGGCAACATAAGCCTGGCCAGAGAGAAATCAAATAAAGACAGAAAAGTGGGAACCCTTAATCAAATTACTAGATGTTTGGAATTTTGGGAACATTGCAGAATTAAACTGAGCAAATACTTGCTAAAGTCCTATGGCAATAAATAATGTAAAATGTCTGTGATAAAGGTTAACATATTCTGACAAAAGAATTCAGGGTAGTTTACCACCAGATGGGATGGTCAGGAGAAGAATGTTCTAGCTGAAATTGAAATTGAAATTGAGAGGAATGTCAGTGTTTGTTCCTTCTTTAATGTCGGGCATCAAGTTAGTTTATTTATTTATTTATTAAATTTATATGGATGCCCACACACAGTGACTCTGGGCAGCTCCAGTTCTAACTCTAGAGAGCAAGGGCAATATTTATTTATTCTCCTTATTAATGAATCTTATAAACTTCTTCAATCTTAACAGTCTTGGATACTCATCTAGTTTCATGCACCATCACAGAGAAGCCTCATGTTAGCAATTGCTATGAGGCCTATTATAGTGAATGCAGAATTCCACTTTTAGAACTCAAGTTTCCTGCTCAGTCAAAGACCCGATTCGAAAAGCAGCTGGTGATTCATGTTCTATCAAGAAAGGAGAATCAGGAAAAGCTTATGCTTTCATGAATCTCTCTCTGTCTTAAGAGAAATCAAAAGAACAAATCTCAGAAAAATCACTATTTTGCCACATTGCCCAACATGGAGTGCATAGCAAAAATACAAACAAGGAGAATCTCTAAGGAGCAGTAGGGTTTACACAGTTCTGTAGTAGTGAATTCTTCTAGAGAATTTTATAGTTAGAAGAGCTAGAGAAAGATTAAAAAGGAAGCTTGATTGCATTGTAGTGGTGAGGTATTTGGCATTTTCTCCGTTAAAGAATGTATGAGATAAACACACCACACAAATGGGATAGGATTTTTTTTCCTATCAATCATTTTAGAGGATCTTCCTAGTAAGAAAGGAATTTCATTATCAGGATCACAGTCCAGATCTGGGGACTAAATCAGATCGAACAACTTCTGCAGCCTCAGATCCGGCCCTCAAAGTGAATTAGGCAGTCGCTGCACACCTTTATAGAGAACATTTACACCAATGATATTTGATAGTGTATCTCATCAATCACTGTTGTTGGCATAGTATAAAATCTGTGAGTTGGAAAAGCCTGGGACGATTTATACATGGTTAGGTTAACCAGGGATCAGACATTCTGGTGACTTCACATCAACTGGTTCTAATTTGGAGGTTATCCAGAGACTACAGTGTCTTTCCTGTCAGCCCCAAATCCAGTATCTGGGTTTCTGAGTGTGACTCATCACAGAAATATTAATATATGGGAAAGCAGTACACCATCAGAATTGATTCTCATGTTTTCCAGTACCTCAAAGTATAAAGAGCCAGTTTGGTCTAGTGGTTAAGGCAATGGGCTAGAAACCATGAGTTTATGAGTTCTAGTCTTGCCTTAGGCATGAAAGCCAGCTGGGTGACCTTGGGCCAGTCACTCTCTCTCTCACCCCAACTCACCTCACAGGGTTGCTGTTCTGGGGAAAAGAGGAGGAGGAAGGAGTATTAGGTATGTTCGCCGCCTTGAGTTATTTATAAAAATAATAAAGGCAGGATAAAAATAAATAAATAAATAAATAAATAAATAAATAAATAAATAAATAAAGTATTAGTTACTGTCCCTTGGTGAGATACTCGGTCAGTTTTTAGATACACATTTAAGCAGTCTAGACAAGAAATAGCTTTAAAAGACCTGTTTAAAATACAGATTGTGATTTTAAAATGTTGAGATGTATAAGCCACACTGGGAAAATGTTTATTTTTGAAGTGTGGCAGATCTATTTCAAAAATGAATTAAATATAATGTATGAAATGTCTAGACTCTAAGCTTTCTCCATTGGAATTTCTCAATCTCAGGAGAAGCCAAAGGAGGAAGGAGGCTGGAGGCAGAAGGCATCATTCGATAATAGAATCTGTCAGGTGAGGTGTGCACTCTGTGTCCACCTTTGGAAAACAGAATCCCAAAAGCATGCTAAAATATTTGAATACATTTTACAGGCATTTATGTCTATAAGAACTTCCTAAAGGTCTTTTCCAGTCCATCTCGTAGACTGAAATGCTGGATGATATTCTTACTGTATACTATAGGGTCCATAATATAACATAGCAAGTAGATAAATGGGTACCACTCACGTGGGGCAATATGCTGGCATCCTGTCGGGGAGTCGCCTCGGAACCGAAGACGAAGATCTGGAGAAGCCCGTGGATGGCGGCTGAGGGTGGCGGCAGAGGATGACGGATCCCAATTACAACTTCCGGGATGTCAGCAGCCGGCTCCGAAAGTGAGGCATTCTGGGGCTTGTAGTTCCGATGCCTGGAAAAGAAGAGCCGGTTCCCTCACCCCCTCCCTAATCGCGCGGGTACTGTAATATATGATATGATTGTATAAAATTGAATTTACATGATTGTAAGCTGCCTAGAGGCCTCCATTAGGGAGGGGATAGGCGGGGTATAAATAAGATAGATAAATAAATAAATAAATAAATAAATAAATAAATAAATAAATAATATATATTTTTCAATAACCACATGGATCAGGTCTAGAATATGCAAATCAAACAATTTAGCAGTGACTTGTAAACAGCACACTTCAAATTCTTCAACCATAAAGCTTAAAAGGTGGTGTTATAACTTAAATTTAAGAAGTAAGCTGTATATAATAAATGTTTGCATTGGAATTGAAATGGATATTGTGGTGCTGTAGGATTGTATCTTACATGAAAAAAAATGAAGAGTTTTATGCTTTGATTACTGAATTTGGCATTCAAGTGCCATCCTGCTGTGATACATTTCAAGTAAATGCTCTAATCACTTAACTTACAGATGCAGCCAATTTTTTTATAGAATTAACATGATGAAGGATTTTCCTTTCCATTGCCCCCCAGCTGACATAACTTAACTAAACTTTTGTGCAATAAAACAAATTTCCGGATCATGCTATATCACAGGTATCTGGAATCTGCACTGTACTGTATATTCCACTGCAGAGATGGGAAACCAAAGATACCCAAAATGTGTTACTTTTCAGAGGGGAGGGGAACAGAAAGGCTGGAATGTTATTGTTTAATAAGAAAATCTGAAGTTGTAATTCACAATAGGAAAAAAATAAAAGGCCTCCCATAATTTGTAGCATTGGCTCATTGGTGCAGTGTCATAAAGTTTTGCACTTCCAATGAAAAGAAAAGAAAAGAAAAATTCCTTTGAAAATAATACTTAATAATGCTTCTCATCAGTAACTTATGTTTTTCCACAGAGTGTTATAGTATCAAAACATAAATGAGGCCACGCTGAGATTACAAAATGTAGCTGCTCTATTGGAACATCAATAAGCACAGAATTTTTACTGCTGCTGATTTTTTTCCCCTGAAAAAGGAGGTTTTTTTCTCCTCCTCTTATCCTATAATGTTGGTGAAATGGAGAAGGTGAAATCCACAAGGGTGCTGGCAAGTAAGATTTGCAGAAAGCTGTGAGCTTACAATTAAATGTCATAAAGAAGATTTTTTAAACAACAAGCACACCTCTCCTCTCCATATGGGTTCAGCTCAAGAAAAATGCTTTTATATATCAGGAACATTCAGAAGTTGTGATCTTATTTATTTGTTCAAGTTGATGTACTTGGCATTCCTTCCTTTTCTTTATCTTTTTTCCCCTACAATAACACCCTTGTGAGTTAGATTTAGCTTAGACACTGACTACTGTAGTCCCAAATCATCCAATGAGCTTTCATTGTTCTCAACACATAATTGAAGAGCATGGTTCATGAGGCTGAATTCAAAATTGTAGCTACAGTTTGCTTAATGCAATGAATAGCCAGATTGGCCATGTGAAATTCAGCATATCAGTCATTCATGCAACCTGTCTAATACCCACATTTGGTGCCATTCTCTTTGCCGTTCCTTGCCCCTTGGTCCACTAAGCACAGAGAAGGCAGCAATAGCATTCAAGGAGAGAGATTGGGGACTGAAACAAGAATGCCTGCATAATAGTTGACAGAGGAAGAAAGGATTTATGGTACATCTAGACAGGAGTAAGAAAACCTATGTCCTTGACTCTGGCATGCAGCAGATTTTCAAATTAAGCTATGTGCAGGTCCCCAGCTATATACTGAGGCCTGCCAAAGGCTCAATAAATCTCTTATAACACTATGAACTGCCAATCTTTGTCCTTCCATCTTTGATATGTAAGAAAAACAGTGGTACACAGTTACTTATTATAGTGGTAAGCCATACTTATTACATTTCTCTTACTTTCCCTCTAGGACAAAGGTGGGGACATAGATCTTGTCTGGGGCTGCAGGTCAGATGATGTTGGGGGCCAGAATTTGTACAGTAGTGGGAAACTCCATACTTTAATGTAATCCTTTTCTCTATACAGAAAGAGATCTGAGCCATCTCTTCCTACCTCATCCTGTATGGGTTGATTCACAGATGTGTTCCTTGTTATGCTAGGGAAGACATATGCCAGCTCCGGAAACAATTCTTGTGATGTGTGTGTTCCCTGAATGCAAATGGTATGGGGAGATGTCTGGACAATCCAACATTCTATCTTCCCACTCTAAGAAGGATGTGGAGACAAGGAGGAACTGGAGCCAATCTTGCTGCTATTCTCTCCAAATTGGAGAACAGGGTTACCTCCTGCTATCCTCTCCTTTCCCTTCTTTCAGCCCAAAGTCACTTAGAGAGTTGTATAGATAAGTGGGCACATGTTTCTTTTTATGTCACATTTAGCAATCTATTCATCAGAAAGATCAAATGCTCATTTGTAGAACAAACGTGGATCAATTTCCTCCATCAAAGAAAGTGACCTTCTGCATTTGATTCAAACTTTAAAATTCAAATGCTAAAGAAATAATCTAATTGATCAGATTTCCCTCTGTTTAAAGGATGCTGGGCTGATATGTTAAGGAAGCTTTTTTTAAAAAAAAAAAAACTGGTATACACTTAGATTAGTCTCTTAATCTGCCTTTCTTACCTGGTTCTAAAATGATGATTGGCAGTTGAGGGAAGAAAATATTCCCTTTCCTCATTCTCTGCCTTATCACTCATTTTAAATGATAGGGAATTGTCAGGCTAATGTCAGCTGTCTAGATGCTGCATTGCAGCTATGAATATTTTATGTGTAAAGAAGGGAACTACCTAGATCTGCATATTATATGCAAAGAAGAAACTTTAACTATTAAAAGCTGACTAAGACTTTGTCAATAGAAAAAAAATAACACTACCAGGCTAGCATCAGTTTCTAATGAGCCCTAAATCTCCTTACAAATAAAATATGAGAAAGATGTTATTAAACATAGTACCATTTTTAGAGAAGCAGGGGCATAATATCTTGACACCTTTTCCCTCTTCAAGGGGGAATAAAAATAGTTGCAAATAAATAGCACACCCTGAGTAATATGCAACAGTGGTGCATTTTCAACTTTGTGAACAGGGCAGAGAAACATGGTTACACAAAGTACAATGGTGGTCTGTTTTTGCGTTAAAGATGAAGCTGACTCTATCCTTTTTCCTGGGTTTCAGCACTGGGAGGTTTTACCAGTTCTGAAGTTGTGTCAGTTGACATCCCACATGACATCCTATATGAGCTGCCTTTATGTTTAGAACCAGCCTAAAAATTGATCAATTCTAGACCTGGGACCAGAAAGTTGTGTCTTTTGAGATACTTACACCATTACAGATGATTCAGCTTTTTAACAGTAAGTTTAAAACAAAAACAAAACAGTCATTTGAGGAAATGCACGTATCCATATAAATGGCCTCCATCTGGCATGTGTTTACTTTCTTACATTACTAAAAGTAACTCAGAGATATTGAGTTGAGTTGAAAGGGATATTTGGATGTTAAGTACTTAATCAAGGGAACAACTAATCTAGGACAATCAGAAATAACAAGATTAAGGGAAGAATAACAATTAGCACTGTATCAAATGTTTTTGGCTTTGAATTTTGATAGGAACATCAGTGGGGGTGGAAGAAAATATGCCAGCCTATTTCAACAACCTGTCTGGCTGCTGCTTCAGTACAATTTAAAAGTAGAAATATTAGCCATTTATTCTTAAAAACTAATGAAGTTGTCACATAGCCATTTGTGTTTGTCAAGGTGTTGACATTACAGGGCTGACAAATAATACTTAATAATAGTTAAAATCCACACTCTACATAACCTCAATTGTCCTTAGGTCATTTCCTACGCAATTCATGTGAAGGTTACAGTAATAAATATTAAGAATTTAAAAGCCATATACTCTCAAAATTCCTCCATGGGATTTCTAAGCTATCAATCGTTACAGTGGATGCAACATAGCCTATATTTATCAGGGTGTGTAGCCAGTGAATGCTTTTTCCTGTGTTCAGCTTCATGGAAAGAATTTTGTAGTAATTCCAACACAATACATATTCAGTTACGAGATTCCTATATTGCCATTTATGCATGTGATTGGTATAACCTTGCAAATTCACTCAGGTGAATTTCATGGTGATCGTGTGTGTGAGTGTTCATGCACATGTGCGTGTGTGAGAAATACACACAAGTAATAGTTCCTCCTGGGGGTGGTTAGCTTAGTAATATCCTCCTTTTAAGATCTCACCATCCTCTGGATTTTTTCTATTTATTATTATATTGTATTTTAAAACGTATAGGGTTTCCTTGCTTCCGGACTTCCGGAAAAATCTGAAAACCTGGTTCTGCCGCCTAGCTTGGGACGAGAAAGGTAACAGCTCCTCCTGGGGATGGCTAGTACCATAATTCCCTCCCTATTTTTAAGACCAATTCGCCTAGGTTGGATTTTATACTTATTTATTATATTGTTTATTGTAATTTTATATGGTATTTTTAATTGTATTTTTTATTGTAAACCGCCCAGAGTCCCCTGACTGGGGGAGATGGGTGGTCATATAAATTGAAATAATAAATAAATAGGTTTTAATTATAATATTATTTATTTATTTATTTATTTATTTGTTGAATTTCTATAACCGCCCATCTCCCCCTCAAGGAGGGACTCTTGGCAGTTCACAGTATAATATCAACAAAATACAATAAAAACAGTAATAAAAATACAAATACAATAAATTACAATAAAAATACAATAAAATCCAAGTGGCAGGTGGTTCTTAAGTGACGTTGAATATTTTAAAAATATTTTAGATATTTAAGGTGGTTCTAGGGACCACCCTTATTTTATTATTGTAAACCGCCCAGATTCTACTGCTGTAGAGATGGGCAGTGATAAATTTGAATAATAAATAAATAAATACACATGCATATGTGTATTTGTGATCTGGATGATCATAGATCTGTTCTGATCATGAAAGATGGATTTAATCCCACATCCTTCACTTCACACTAACCACTTCCTGTTCTTTCATCTCACTGTAGGAAACTTTTGAGCAATGTGAGACAGACAACCTAAATTAGTCTTATAAACTGCATCAGCTTTGCAACCGACAGCCATGCAGATATTGTTTAATCATACTTCTCAACATGCTTCCTAGGCCTTATGAAACTCTGCAGTTGCGCAAAGTGGAGTAAAGTTCCTATAGATTCACATACATATGGAGAAAGTTGGGATCAACTTTCCAAGCAGACACTTCAGTTGTGCAAAAGACACAGCTGTTTTAATCATTTGAACAGAACTGCTCTATTCATGTTCCTGCATGTTGTGAAGCACTTTTTTCCAAATAATTTGCATCAACTATCAACTCATCTTATGGATAGGACAAATTACATTATCTAAACATGATGCTGTAGATATAAAAAATCAACTATTTTATGCTGCTTATACTACTTCAATGTAGCATGCAGAAATGTGATAAATAAATAAATAAATAAATAAATAAATAAATAAATAAAAATTTCTATGAAGTGTCTTTATAAAAACTTGCCCAAGAAACCTGGAAATTGAAGAGTGTTGAGGAAGCGCAAAACAAACAAACAAATCTAAAATCTGTCAGAATCTTGCTGACTCTCCTTTGGTCAAAGTAGAGTAATATGGCAGATTTTAATAATATTTTATCAGAAATCTACAATGGTTTTAAAACATTTATTTATTGTAATAAATTGATAAGTTAGTGAGTAAGTCCAATTGGTTTCAGTTATTCTACTCTAAGAATGGCTACAATAGACATCTGTGGGGGTGGGTCAAATAGTCAAGCCACTTATCTTCCTTCCTCCCTTCCTTCCTTCCTCTCTTCCCCCCATTCCAAAAAGTAACCAAACCCATGATAATAGTGCTGCATTGTCATTTTGCTATAGTGGTTAAGGCACTAGGCTAGAAACCAGGAGTCAGTGAGTTCTAGTCCTGCCTGAGGCATGAAAGCCGGCTGGGTGACCTTGGGCCAGTCACTCCCTCTCAGCCCAACTCACCTCACAGGGTTGTTGTTGTGGAGAAAAGAGTAGGAGGAAGGAGCGTTAGGTATGTTCCCTGCCTTGAGTTATTTAAAAATAATAAAGGCGGGATAAAAATAAAACAAATAAATAAATAAATTGTGCCTAGTAATTTGACCTTCCTATACTAACTGCAAATAAATGCTGACTTTTCCCCCCCACTCTGTTATTCTTTGAGACTTCATAGCTTGGCAGAGATGGAAATCCACTTAACAGCCAAACTCATTTTTTTCTGATAGCAGGGACAGTATTTATGCTTTCCATTTAAAAAATAAATAAAAAAATTAGATAAGCATATGTATTAGATTGAGAAATCCTTGTAAATACTGAGTTGAGGCTTAGATTTATCCTTTTATTGTTACTGCTGTGCAGAGGCTTTTTGCAGGATGTAACATATGGTTTATTGGTTCATCTACTGTTTTTCAATCTTTTGAGGTGAGTCAATAGTATATGTATCTGTTGGGCATCTTCAGTTGTTGGTAAAGGTTAGTTAATAACCTTTTCTTCTGTGTGCTTCTCCTTCAGTTATATATAAGATAGATCTTCCTGCCCAATGACAAACTACTTTCCCATAATGAATGTTTGGTGAAAGTATGCTGTGGACCTAATTCTACTCAAATAAACATAACTAAGTCAAATACGGGTACTACTCATTGAATGACCACTTGTTTAACGACTGTTTTAAGTTACAATGGTGCAGCGCTGAACAAGGGAAACTTATGACAGGTCCTTGTAGTTGTGGCTGTCACAGTGTCCCCACAGTCACATGATTGTGATATGGGCACTTGGCAACTGGCTCATAATTACGATGGTTGCAGTATCCCACAGTCACATGATCACCATTTGCAAACTTCACTGCTGACTTCCAACAAGCAAAGTCAATGGGGAAGCTGGCAGGAGGTCGCAAATGGTGGTCACGTGACTGCAGGATGCTGTGACCATGCAGGATTCACCTAATGATGCAACTGGGACTGCTGCAACTGCTGTTGTAAGTCAGTGTGGTCACATGATGTTGAGTTTTATGACCACATTGCTTAGCAACACAGTTGCCATCCCAATTACCATTGTTAAGGGAGGACTACATGTACTAATTCATAATATTAATGTTTATGCATATTAGTGTCAAAGAGTGAATCCATTGAAAACTCAACATTGAGTTTAAGTTTATATAATGTATTTCCCTATGATCCTTTGTATTTTTAGCTGTCCGTGGATGATGATGACAATGACAATGATGATTTACCTTTATGGTACTGTACTATACAGAATAAATTATATATCATATAGAAGATTAGGGCTCAGTTTTGCAAATGATAATGCAACCTATAAGGAACATGTAGATTTGATCCCAGAATCACTTGGAGAAAGACACTTAATAATCTTTTTATGGGCCATTTTTGTAATTTCAATGAAACTACTTTTTTCTATATTGGAAAGGGGAAGAAATATAAAAACACAGACATATAAAGGCACTCAAGTTTTGAAAATGCACGCAGTACATGTA
The DNA here is from genome assembly GCA_023362775.1 of Charina bottae. NCBI lineage: Eukaryota > Metazoa > Chordata > Lepidosauria > Squamata > Charinaidae > Charina > Charina bottae. Next base: position 23,502,690 of record JALMGJ010000004.1, on the reverse strand, counting down.
CTTCTCCAATGCTTGGCTCCAGTCTTACACATATTTAAAGCAGAATTATTTGAAACAATGTTTCAGTGGTAAACGTAGAATACTGGTATCTATCGAATTTAAGTATGAATTTGTCTAATCTGAAAACTATACAAATTTCTACCCTTCTTAAACAGTGTAAAGTATGAAATGCAGAGTTGTCTTACAATAGTTCCTTACTAACTGTAATTCACAGCTCATTGCCTTGTAATTAAAGCTACCACTCTTTTTAAAAAAATTAAATCCATTGAAGGCAAAACAAAGAAATCTAAAACAGAAATCTATAAGATTGTAGGCTAGTACTAAAACTGCTATGACTTGATCCCCTTCTATAATTTTCTAATATAGAGTTTGATGGAGGAACAAATTTACATGAGCCATTTTTGCAGTCCAGATATGGTATCCGTAGGCTTGCACAAATCAGAAGACAATTCTCATCTAATCTCATCTCTGGGATCTGGCTTCAACAGAATGCATATGTGCTACTAAGACAGGCCAACCACTCCCTATGTGTGTATATGTAAATCTCCACAAATATCAGTCTAAGCCAGAGCTTTCCAAACTGTGTGACGGGACACGTTAGTGTGTCGGCTGCAGTGTCTGGGTGTGTCGCAGCTGCTGCTGCCTCCAAACCTGCCCTGCCAGGATTCCATGCAGGTCCTAATGCCTGCCTTGTGCCCTGCTGTAAGAGTGTGTCGCGAAATGATGCATGTCTAAAAAGTGTGTCACCAACATGAAAAGTTTGGAAAGCTCTGGTCTAAGCTTTTCATTTAAATTATTGGAAGCCTCTGGAACAGAAAGAAAATGCACTAACTAGGCTATAATGTTACTAACACAATATTGTATTTTGCTGGCAGCAGAGGCCTATGGTGCCAAAATGATAAGCTTGCCTTACAGGTTGTATACCCACATTTATCAAGGTATATGTGCCCTTGAACCACCCAGTCCAAATTTTTAGGAGCCATACTCTGAGTCCACCAGTGTGTCATTCACCCTGTATTAAGCTGGAAATCTTGGCTGGCTTTCTGTGCGGCCTTTATGAAGCTATGCTGTCTCATATTCTGGTCCAAAGTAATATTTATCTGGGATCTCTCATCTTCTTAACATTACTGGATAGCTACCACTTTGTAAACAAGGCACTGATTGAAATATTAAATATGTGGCTATCTATTCAATATTTGTTTCCTTAAGGGAGGATGGTGCCAATTTAAAATTTAAACAATATGTCATAGACTCTGATCTTCTGAATGATTGAAGTTCTCTCTCCTCCCCTCCACGTGTTTATGACTGAGCCAAGGACCAAGGACCCTTCACCCCATCAGGTATCTATTTAACTTGTACTTGCCACATTGAAGAGACATTGAATATCTTGCCTTCAATGTTATTGGAAAGGAGATATAACAACTTCCCAGTTGAGGAGCAAGCATGCCTCTCTGGCACTTGGGTGGCACTGAGATGGTCACACATTATATTGTCTTTTCTACTCAGGCTGATGTTCAGACCTAATAGCCCCCTCCCTATTAAATTGCTCTGGTGGGTCAGATGAGAAGAAAATATTCCTTTTTTGCTGATAAACACGTGAAACCCCTAGAAATTTCTATGTCATTGCTATTTGGAGACTAATTGTTAGTCTCCAGCCCCCAAATATGCACATACTTGTCCTGTGCCTCTGAAAAGCCTGTGGCATTTATTTGAGTATTTCAGTACCTTTTAGTTCTTTAGCACAATGTTGTATATTTATACAGTATACTCATTTGAGGCAGTTTATTCATTTTATGATATTGGTGTATGAACATAATACACTTCATTTATTTATATGTTACTAAAAATAGTTGCCATCTCTATCTTTCACTGCTATTCCACAATACAGGAATGGGCAGTTCCCATAAGCTCCACCCAGTGTGGCCTATAGCCAGGGGTTATTGGAATTTAAGCTCCAAATTCCTGGAAGCCTTTAAGTTGCCTCCTAGACATAACCAGTGTTTTATGCTTCACTGTCTATGCTCATCTGTTAGTTAACTGAGAAATCTCATGACACATTTATGAACTGCTAGATGTTCTGGATACAGTGAAAAGAAACGAGCATCCAGCTTCTCTTTACCAACAGGTGAATGCAGGATGGGAAGTGTCTCAAGTTTAATCCTTTTGAGGGCCCTCTTGTAGGTTGTGTTTATATATTTCAGACATAAAGCTTGCAAGAAGAGGAAATAACAGTCCAAGTCTCATTTCAAGCCCAGTGAACTGCCTTACATTTCACACCAGATGAGTCAATTCCAAACCAGGTTTGTGGGAACCTTTTTTTTCTTTAAACTGAACAAGCCGTAAAACTTCACATACTTTTTCCCCAGACTTTCCTCAAAGCCACAATAAATTATTCTTAAAACATGATATAGCTTTGTCATGTTTCATTGTAAAATGCATTTTGTCCTCTCTTACAATTACTTTACTACAATTAGGTGCACAATTATCTATCATCTTTTGTTGTTCAGTCGTTCAGTCGTGTCCGACTCTTCGTGACCTCATGGACCATAGCACGCCAGGCCTTCCTGTCCTCCACTGTCTCTCGGAGTTTACTCAAATTCATGTTCATTACATCGGTGATGCTATCTAACCATCTCATCCTCTGCCGTCCCCTTCTCCTTTTGCCCTCAGTCTTTCCCAGCATCAGGGTCTTTTCCAGTGAGTCCTCTCTTCTCATTAGGTGGCCAAAGTATTTGAGCTTCAGCTTCAGCATCTGTCCTTCCAATGAGCAGTCAGGGTTGATTTCCTTTAGGATTGACTGGTTTGACCTCCTTGCAGTCCAAGGGACTCTCAAGAGTCTTCTCCAGCACCACAGCTCGAAAGCATCAATTCTTCGGCGCTCAGCCTTCCTTATGGTCCAACTCTCACAGCCATACATTGCTACTGGAAAAACCATAGCTTTAACTATACGGACCTTTGTCGGCAAGGTGATGTCTCTGCTTTTTAATATGCTGTCTAGGTTTGCCATAGCTTTCCTTCCAAGGAGCAAGCGTCTTTTAATTTCATGGCTGCAGTCACCGTCTGCGGTGATCTTGGAGCCGAAGAAAATAAAATCTGTCACTGCTTCCATTTCTTCCCCTTCTATTTGCCAGGAAGTGATGGGACCAGATGCCATGATCTGGGTTTTTTTAATGTTGAGTTTCAAGCCAGCTTTTGCACTCTCCTCTTTCACCCTCATCAAGAGGCTCTTTAGTTCCTCTTCGCTTTCTGCCATTAGGGTGGTATCGTCTGCATATCTGAGGTTGTTGATATTTTTCCCGGCAATCTTAACTCCGGCTTGTGATTCATCCAGCCCGGCATTTCTCATGATGTACTCTGCATATAAGTTAAATAAGCAGGGTGATAATATACAGCCTTGTCGTACTCCTTTCCCAATTTTGAACCAGTCGGTTGTTCCATGTCCGGTTCTAACTGTTGCTTCTTGACCCACATACAGGTTTCTCAGGAGACAGGTAAGGTGGTCTGGTACTCCCATCTCTTTAAGAATTTGCCACAGTTTGTTGTGATCCACACAATCAAAGGCTTTAGCGTAGTCAATGAAGCAGAAGTAGATGTTTTTCTGGAACTCTCTTGCTTTTTCCATGATCCAGCGAATGTTGGCAATCTGATCTCTAGTTCCTCTGCCTCTTCGAAACCCAGCTTGCACTTCTGGTAGTTCTCGGTTCACATGCTGCTGAAGCCTAGCTTGTAGGATTTTGAGCATAACCTTGCTGGCATGTGAAATGAGCGCAATTGTACGGTAGTTTGAACATTCTTTGGCATTGCCTTTCTTTGGAATTGGAACGTAAACTGACCTTTTCCAATCCTGTGGCCACTGTTGAGTTTTCCAAATTTGTTGGCATATTGAGTGCAGCACTTTAACAGCATCATCTTTTAGGATTTTAAATAGCTCAGCTGGGATACTGTCTTCTCCGCTAGCTTTGTTGTTAGTAATGCTTCCTAAGGCCCACTTGACTTCACTCTCTAGGATGTCCGGCTCAAGGTCAGTGACCACACCATCGTATTTATCAGGGATATTAAGATCTTTCTTGTATAGTTCTTCTGTGTATTCTTGCCACCTCTTCTTAATCTCTTCTGCTTCTGTTAGGTCCCTGCCTTTTTTGTCCTTTATCATGCCCATCTTTGCACAAAACGTTCCCTTGATATCTCCAATTTTCTTGAAGAGATCTCTAGTCTTCCCCATTCTATTGTTTTCCTCGATTTCTTTGCATTGTTCATTTAAGAAGGCCTTCTTATCTCTCCTTGCTATTCTCTGGAATTCTGCATTCAGTTGTTTATATCTTTCCCTTTCTCCCTTGCCTTTTGCTTCCCTTCTTTCCTCAGCTATTTGTAAAGCCTCATCAGTCAGCCACTTTGCTTTCTTGCATTTCTTTTTCTTTGGGATGGTTTTAGTTGCTGCCTCCTGTACAATATTACGAACCTCCATCCATAGTTCTTCAGGCACTCTGTCAACCAGATCTAATCCTTTAAATCTATTCCTCACTTCCACTGTATATTCATAAGGGATATGATTTAGGTCATACCTGATTGGTCTAGTGGTTTTCTCTACATTCTTCAATTTAAGCCTAAATTTTGCAATAAGCAGCTCATGATCTGAGCCACAGTCAGCTCCAGGTCTTGTTTTTGCTGATTGTATAGAGCTTCTCCATCTTTGGCTGCAAAGTATATAATCAATCTGATTTCGGTATTGACTATCTGGTGATGTCCATGTGTAGAGTCGTCTCTTGTGTTGTTGAAAAAGAGTGTTTGCTATGACCAGCGTGTTCTCTTGACAAAACTATTAGCCTTTGCCCTGCTTCATTTTGTACTCCGAGGCCGAACTTGCCTGTTATTCCGGTTATTTTTTGACTTCCTACCTTAGCATTCCAGTCCCCTATGATGAAAAGGACATCTTTTTTTGGTGTTAGTTCTAGAAGGTGTTGTAGGTCTTCATAGAACCGGTCAACTTCAGCTTCTTTGGCATCAGTGGTTGGGGCATAGACTTGGATCACTGTGATGTTGAATGGTTTGCCTTGGATTCGAACTGAAAGCATTCTGTCGTTTTTGAGGTTGTACCCCAGTACTGCCTTTCCCACTCTTTTATTGACTATGAGAGCTACTCCATTTCTTCTAAGGGATTCTTGCCCACAGTAGTATATATAATGTATATATAATCTATCATCTATCATCTATCAATATCTATCTAATAACACACAAGTTATAAAATTCTAGATATTTGGCCATGCTATTCTGTGAACATCATCTCTGAGTTAGGATAAATATTTGTGATCCAATGTTCTTTTCTGTAGAGAATACTATAATAATGTTTGGCTAAAAATTATTATATGTAGTTCCCCTCAAAACCTCCCTACTGAAATGCAGAATGCTATAGATACAAGGCATATATTTTATCCCCATCTTTGTTTGTTTACAATTATTCAGTGTATAAAGGAGGGACAGTATCACCTATCAGTTGAGATACAGTTTTAAGATTTTTAACTAACACACCATCCCCTTCCACATGATTATCATGCAGGAAGCATTGTGAATTTTCAATCTTCCTTATGGTACTGAACTACAGAGCAAAGCATCCTTTGCTGCTAACTATGCTTCTGGGAGTGTAGTTCAGAAATATCTGGATGACCGCAGATTCCTTCCACAGTTAGTTAGTTAGTTAGATACTTTATTGATTTAGTCTTTTGACCACATCAAGTATAAAAGAAGTTAAAATAAAAAGCCATTATAAACATACAAGTAAATATGAGTAAATACAAATAAAATTATAATATAAATTCATATCAAACCATCACCCCTACAGTCAACTCCAATCTGGTCTATGTAATCTGTCCTCTTTTGCCTTTGATATGAAGAGTGCAGTCTTGCTAGTAATGAGCTGGTTCTTACCCTGTAAAACATAAGAAAGTTTCTGCTGGCTGCTCCAGTATTTTTTGTTTCTTAAATATAAATCTAAGTGGATAGTCCTTTCTACAGAATATAATTTGCAATCAAATAAGATATGTGCAGTATCTTCAACAGCTGGGGCACCACAAATACATAGTCTGTCTTCATAAGGATTCCACAGATCTCAAAATTTGGCAACCATCTTTATTGAAAGTATGCCTCATGCATTTGCAGTACGTACTTCCAGAATAAGTCTGTTTACAATCAGCTCAGCTTTGACAAATTCTTATGTTTTGCCATACATTCCACCAGGAGGAATCCAGAAACCTGTTGAAGGTCATTTACTAAAGATGTACAAAACTTTTAGCAGATGTTTTGCTTTGAAGGTGATTCACTCAAATATTCTGTTGAATTAGATCTACAGCGTGGCTTCTACTTTTCAGATTGGAGCAATCACATTACTTCTCTTTGGGTGCTTATCTGACCCTACAGTGATCTTCTGTGTAGGCTCAGAAGACACTTGCCTTGAAGCAAAGCAGCTGGTCAAGACAGATCAGACCCACTTGGTACTTTGTGAGGCACAACATGTTACCTATTATGCTTCACTTCAAATGGCAAGGCAGATCACATCACTTTCAACACCTGATGTGAAGCATTGAGGCAGATCATGCCTTCCTTGCACAAGCCCACAAATTTACTAGCTGCATCCCTAAAGGAACACTCCCTATATTTTGGCAGCCAATTCTGGTTCATCATCTTCTAAACTATGTGTCTTTTCCTTCTTTTTACAGAACAGTAAGACTAACTTTGCTTCTGCTGAAGAATTTGAATGGAAAATCATAACCCAGTAAGAGCATTACAAGCTTTTTATTACTGGCTTATGAAAGTTTTGGATTGTGGGAATTTAAATACTGAATATTCCAACAGAATATTGGAAAGAAGCAATATTGGAAGCATCACTAGAAGCAAGATGTTGACCTTGGTTTAGTATGAAAAAAAATAAGGTAATTACAACTTCTGTTATAGAACTTCAATATGCTGATGATAATGTAGTCTGTGCACACTCCGAGGAAGATCTTCAAACTATCCTAAACATCTTTGCAGAAGCATATGAAAAGCTCGGCCTCTCTATTAACATTAAAAAAACCAAAGTGCTTTACCAGCAAGTTCGAACCAATCCCTCCGCAGCGCCATCAATCCAGCTTAAAGGTGTGTCACTAGAAAATGTCGACCACTTTTCTTATCTCGGCAGCCATCTATCTACAAAAACCGACATCGACGCTGAAATTCAGCATCACCTGAGTTCTGCAAGTGTAGCTTTCTCCCGAATGAAGCGTAGAGTGTTTGAGGATCGGGACATTCGCAGGGAGACCAAAATGCTTGTTTACAAAGCCATTGTACTACCAACCCTTCTGTACGCCTGTGAAACATGGACCCTCTACAAACGCCACCTCCAACTTCTTAAAAGATTCCATCAATGCTGCCTGCGAAAAATTCTGCAAATAACTTGGGAAGATAGGCAGACTAATGTTAGCGTATTAGAAGAAGCGAAAACCTCCAGCATTGAAACAATGATCGTCCAACATCAACTTCGCTGGACCGCCCATGTTGTTCGAATGCCTGACCATCGTCTTCCAAAGCAGCTACTTTACTCCCAACTTAAGAATGGAAAACGGAATATTGGTGGACAGCAAAAGAGAATCAAAGACACTCTCAAAGCTAATTTTAAAAAAATGTAATATCAGGATTGAGAACTGGGAAGCCCTAACTCATGAGCGTTTCAATTGGAGGTCAGCCTTTATTAAAGGCACTATGGACTTTGAAGAAGCACGAGTACAGGGCGAAAGGGAGAAAAGAGGAAGGCATGTCAAGCAAACCCTCATCATGACCGTCTCCCACCCGGAAACCTATGCCCTCATTGTGGGAGGTTGTGCGGATCCAGAATTGGCCTTTACAACCACTTACGGATCCACTGTTAAATTTTTACCCTTGGAAGACAATCTTACTCGGCTACGAGTGATCGCCAATGAATGAATGAAAGTATGAGGGGATTTTATGATGAAAACTAGGCTTTCGTTTAATAGGAACCTACACTAAAAAAGCTATTACCTTTATATGCTCAATTGATTTAACTATTTTCTGCATTGCTTTTTATCAGAATGGGAGAGGAGGAAGATTGGCAGTTCCATAAAAAGCATGTTATGAAAAATAATGGTAGCATTATGCTCAGTTCTGTTACTCACAACTTGACTCAAATGTAACTTATGGCATGTCAACCCAGATATTGTTTATGTTGTCTCCCCGTTTTTCCAACTCTTCTTTTTTTTACTGTTTTGATTATTATACTCACCATTATTCTAAGTGGTTGGCCTACAGGAAGGGAGGGAGGGAGGGAGGGAGGGAGGAAGATCTGTGCAGAACAGGCACATTTAAGTGGCCTACAACTATTTTTTGTATTTTAGGGCATCACCAATGAAAGAACATAAAATTCATCACAATAAAATTAATGGCAGTATCATTTATGAAGCAAACACACTCTAGAAATTATACAATTCCTATTGACATGTGCATCAAATTGCACTTTTTTTTTTAGTTTGCCTAAATGGGGAATGGCAAAGATGGCAGAAAGAGAGAGAGATGGAGGGTAGGAAAATAATAACATTATCTCCCATGTTGCTGTAGTACCTATTCAGTCTGATCTTCTTTCACTTATTTTGAGTGGAAGAAACAGAACTACACACTACATATTTTAATGTAAAACATAGCTGGGACCTAAGATGGCAGCACAGTACACATAAACATGATCTATGAAGGTTCTCAGTCATCCAGGTGGAACAGTCTGTGGCTTGAATCATGTCAACTGGTGTGTCCTCCCTTTTCACCAGCATCCCCACCACTCATGCTCTATCCGCTGTCAGGAAGAGACTAGAAGAGGACAGCACCCTGGAAAGGAGAAGCCATCTCAACCCAAACCAGATCTGCCATCTTCTGGACCTGTGTCTTAACACCACTTATTTCACATACAGAGGTGACTTTTACAGACAAAAACACGGCTGTGCCATGGGTTCTCCTGTGTCACCCATTGTGGCCAATTTATACATGGAAGAAGTAGAGAAGAAAGCACTCAACACATTCCAGGGAACGGTGCCCACCCACTGGTTTAGGTATGTGGATGACACCTGGGTCAAAATCAAGGCCCAGGAAGTACAGGCCTTCACGGACCATATAAACACTATAGATGCCAACATTAGCTTCACCAGAGAAGACACCAAGGACAACAGACTGGCATTCCTAGACTGTGAAGTCCTCATTGGGACCGGTGGCAAGCTAGAAATAGGGATCTACAGGAAACCCACACACACAGATCAATACCTGATGTTTGACTCCCACCATCCACTGCAGCACAAACTAGGAGTCATCAGGACATTGTCACACAGAGCAGAAACCATCCCCACCTCCATGTATTCCAAAAAGAATGAAAAGCAGCATCTGAGAACAGCTCTGCAGGCCTGTGGATATCCAAATTGGGCATTCACCAAATCTAAGTCTACCAGACCTAAAACAGCGACAGATAGGGCTGAGACTCAGAATAAACGGAAGAACCTGGTCATTCCTTACATGGCTGGCGTGTCTGAAAAGATAAAACGGATATTTGGCAAACACCACATACCTGTATATTTCAAACCCACCAACACACTGAGACAGAGGCTTGTACACCCCAAAGATCAAACTCCAAAACACAAGGAAAGCAATGTAGTGTATGCAATCCAGTGCAGTGAGGAGTGCTCTGAACTCTACATTGGAGAAACCAAACAACCTTTGTACAGGAGGATGGCCCAACACAGGAGAAGTAACACCACAGGACCAGAGTCAGCAGTTTATCTTCATCTAAAGGAAAAAGGACACTCATTTGAGGACATTAATGTTCACATTTTAGACAGAGAAGATAGGTGGTTTGAGAGAGGGGTCAAGGAATCCATTCATGCCAACTTGGAAAATCCTTCCTTGAATAGAGGTGGGGGCCTCAGGCATAACCTTTCCCCTATCTTCCTTCCTGCTTTGTCTTCTGTGCCTAGGAAGATTAAGACCATTTCACAAGCTCAACAGCAGCAGGGTAATCTTAACGATCCTCCTTTAGATGATAAAGGGACTTAGAAACAAACATCTCAAAAATAACCATGACCTAGCCCCAGGTGCAAGGTCACACAGCCAGCCTAGAAACATATTTAAGGATTCCCTTACTAACTTTACTCAGACTGAAGAAGCTCCTTGGATAAGGAGTGAAACGTTTCCACTAAGAAAATAGAAATCCAGTTGACATGATTCAAGCCACAGACATAAACATGATGTCTACCATAGCAATGCAATGGGCAATGCCATGAGACCCTCCTCCAATCTATCACTGAGGAAAAAATGAAGCTTATTAGTACCAACCAAGGCACAACAGAAGTGGGCATAGTTCTAAATTAATCACTGTGTGAAATAGGACTGTGGCGGAACAAAGTTATACATGATTGCTTTGCATTTTAGTCATGCTTCACTCCTTTTGAAGTCAATTGGATAAAGTTGGCATGAGAAATGTATGCTATATTTCTTCTAGGGGATTAAATCATAACTAATCCATTAAGAAACCAATGTGTGCCTCCTGGAGCAATTTGTGTCAAAAGATTTATGTCAAAAATCCAAGTTAACAGTTAAAAAATATTCACCATACTAATGAATAAGATGTCAGTTCAATGGCAGGGTTCACATGTCTTAATAAGCCATAGTAAAGCCCCTGGATGTAATAAGACAGTGTCATATAGTGGTTAAAGTATATAATCTGGCACACCTAGGTTGAAGTTCTTGGTAGGCTATATTCCTTGTTCAATAAGTAACTACTGTAGGCAAGTAACTCAGTCACCTCCCTTGTATGCTTACATTGGAAATGTAGGATATAAATGAAATAGCTAGATCCATACAGATAGACAATTCAGTTGTTTTTAGTTTACTATGTTGTGTGAATGGGGAGAAGGAAATAAGTGAATAAATCATTATTTATTTTATAGTAGTGAACTACATCATGGAACCATGATTTATTGGTGTATTACTGATTGAGCTATGGCTTAGGTCAGAGCTTTCCAAACTGTGTGTCACGACATAAAAGTGTGTCGCCACACACAGCATGGTGTGTCACCACACCACCCGGAAGCGGCGGCACGCACGTGCACGGTGGCAGCAGTAGCCGCTGCCGCCGCCGTGCACGCGCGCACCGCCACACGCCCCCCAGAGCCACTGCATGCCCCGCGCTGCCGCCGTGCGCGCGCGCCACCTCACACCCCTCGCGCTGCCGCCGCGCGCCCACGCCGCCACACGCCCCCTGTGTCGCCGACGCGCGCGCACACCCCCGCACCGCCACCGTGCCGCCGCTGCCACCGCACCGCCACTGGCATGTCGCCAGCGGCGGCACTTTGGAAAGCCCTGCCTTAGGTAAATATAAGAACTGAACTATGTGATTTATTTCTGAATTCTTAGCTTATTCCTAATTTCTTTTTGTGACCCAGCCAAACATTTAATCAATTTACAGAGGCACAAGCAAGACCAGCTTTAAAAAGAAGGGAAAACAAATCAGGACAAATTGTGATTCTTTTGCTCTTCTGGAAGACTGACTTGTTTCCAGTGTGTTCAGCAACCATTGGAAAAATCAGAGAGTAGATTAGTGTTATATGTGAATCCAGCCAGTGTTTATCCACAGTTAGTATTTAGAGATATGCTTCTGCAAATATAACATAATATGGTTTGTCTGTGGCCTAGTGTAATAAATGTTGTTGGGTATTATGAGCAAACATAGAGTAGCGAATTCTAGGTAATTGATCGGTTTTCCAAAAAGGTGTCTATTACTTTAAGACCTTTAAAATATTGAAGTGGAATATCTATCATGATGGAACCCTACTACTTTAAGTACACATTTGTAACATGCCTGAATTTCTTCCCTGGATAAATAGGAACTTACTTTGTCAGCTGTTTTCTAGTTTAAGGTATTCAGCTTACTGCGTCAGTTACATGAATCTGTTATTGTACAGCAGGGCTTTCCAAAGTTTTTCCCGCGGCGACACACCAACCGGCGTTGGTGTGTCACCGCGGGAAAACCCGGAAGTGCGGCAGTGCGCAAAAACCCAGAAGCGCTGCTGCTGCTTTCGGGTTTTGCGCGCTGCAGTTGGTATGTCGCCGCGAGAAAACCCGGAAGCGCTGATGATGATCAGCACTTCTGGGTTGTGTGGCAACACACCAGACTGTGTGTGGCGACACACTTTTGTGTCGTGACACACAGTTTGGAAAGCTCTGTTGTAGAGTACAGTATATTATGCATCCTTAGATTCAGAGCCTGGATAAGTATTAAAGAAAATGGTGTGTGTCAAAGACAAAACAAAATTCATTTATTTCCAGGTGGTTTTTTTGGTCATATCACACAAGTAGGTTTTATAAGTTATTTAAAAAAAGGAAGCTATATAAGAAAATAACAAACAGGGACAGCTAGCTCCTCAAATATTTTGCTTCTGCTTATTTTTAGAGATTACTGCACTTTTCATTTCACTTTGAGGACTGGACATCCCTGCAGCAATTTAAGAAAATAACAATCATTTGATTTTATATAGCCATAATTGTTTGGGGAAACATCCATAATTTGCTCTTCTGACTTCTAGGCATCTTTCAAGTATAAGAACTTTGCTATCATTATTTTCTATTTCATGCTTCAACTGTTCTCAGTTCTGGCCTAGATTGAAGGAGAAAAGCAAAAATATTTGAGCAATGCTTTTTCTGAGGGATTCCCACCTTAGCAATTCAGGGAACAAAGCGATGGGATGTTGGGCCAGAGTTCCTTAAGTCAGAACTGTCAACTGAGCTATTCTTAATTGAGAAGAGGAATGTCTGAATCCCTCACTTCCTGTTTTGGAATCCCATGCTTGTCCCATGATAACTGATTGAAGCATGGCCACTCAATTTTGTTCCTCACACAAAATGCATCATCTCCCATTTCATATATGGATGACAATGTGATTAGTACCTGACTCATATTCAAGCAAGCAGCTTAGTCTGCAAGGCTGGTTGTTTGTCGCACACACTCTTTTGTCTGATCCCCATTTTTCTTCCACCTAAGGTGCCAGACCCACATTACTTAGTGAGGTACTATTTTGCGAGCCAGAGCTATAGGTTACTGTTACCTAGTTTCATGGTCCTAAGAATGAGTCAACACTTGATGCCACTCCCATTCTTGACCTGCCCTTATCTATGGAAGCCAGCATCTTGAATATATCAATTTTTTGCTTAGTCTGCAAGAATGCATCATTCCTAAAAAGAAACAGAGCTGGTGCTGCATCCAAGCCTGTAGATTAAAACAAAGCCACTTGTGCTTCCTGCCTTTTCTGGCTAAGGTGGAAGAGGATTCCAAACCAGATGACAAGAAAATGTGACTCAAGCATGCATTGTTCTCTGTTGGGAGTACTGAATACTTTGCCATTTGAGGCCTGCCACCAAGATAACCCAGATGACACAAATTTCGTCCTGAGGTATTAGTAGAAAGACTTTGCTGGGTTATAGTTTTCCAATCCCACATTTTGAGGTGTGATCAAACTTTTTCCATGTTCCAGAATAGAATTAATTTTGCTTTGGTTTTTAAGTACAACCCACTTTATCACACAAAGATGATAAACACAACACTTTACAGCTAATTTAGAAAGCATAATACACTTCCGCACAGGGAACTAATACCTAACCAGTATTCTAAATATGTGCATTTAAAGGCCCTCTTCAGATGCTCATGTACTCACCAATGCATGAGCAAGTAATACAATACATATGTGTTGTGTAGCCATATCTCCAGCCCTTTTCTATATAGCCCAATCAACTACACAACAGTCTCAGTAACAAATTACTATTACATAAGCATGAAAATTGACCAAAATGATATTTTCATAATGATACAATTGTGCAATAATTGTATTATTGTTTGCTGCCCTGCCCTGCCCTGCCCTGCCCTGCCCTGCAGATTATCTATGTGACAATACCAGGAATACCAGGAATGAAACTACTTAGTCCATGCAAAATTAAGGGCATGGTTGGTTGCTATTGATACAGATGTGTGAAGGCCAGAAACTGATACCAGCACTAAAGGTGAGGTAAGTGCTAGTCTCTTGACATATTTATTTATTTTTTTATTCTGCCTTTATTATTTTTATAAATAACTCAAGGTGGCAAACATACCTAATACTCCTTCATCCTACTATCTTCCCCACAACAACAGCCCTGTGAGGTGAGTTGGGCTGAGAGAGAGTGCCTGGCTCAAAGTCACCCAGCCGGCTTTGTTGCCTGAGGCAGAACTAGAACTCACAGTCTCTGGGTTTCTAGCTTGAAGCCTTAACCACTAGACCAAACTAGCCTTCTTGAAGAGGCAAAGATATAAAATATAGGTTCTCTGAGCCTCACCCCACCTTTTTAACCTGAGGCAAGAATCCAGAGCTCCACACTAGGATTACAAGATCTAGGCAAATCTATCCACATCCCTGAGGTCACTCCCTTATTACATACTTTGTGCCATCAAATGAGGAACATGTGACAGGTTGCAGAGAGTAAGGAAGATTACCTTTATTTTATTTTTATTTATCACATTTATATCCCACCCATCTCCCTCACAAGGAGGGACCCTGGGCGGTTGATGGAACTATGCAAGAACCATTACCTAGGTAAAGGGGGGCTAAATATTTTTGAAGTCCTAGGAAACAAGATAGTATTTGTGGCTTAAGCAGATGCCTCCCTGATTCACTGGGGTATAATGATAACGTAGTCTGTGCACACTCCAAGGAAGATCTTCAAACTATCCTAAACATCTTTGCAGAAGCATATGAAAAGCTCGGCCTCTCTATTAACATTAAAAAAACCAAAGTGCTTTACCAGCAAGTTCGAACCAATCCCTCCGCAGCGCCATCAATCCAGCTTAAAGGTGTGTCACTAGAAAATGTCGACCACTTTTCTTATCTCGGCAGCCATCTATCTACAAAAGCCGACATCGACGCTGAAATTCAGCATCGCCTGAGCTCTGCATGTGTAGCTTTCTCCTGAATGAAGCATAGAGTGTTTGAGGATCGGGACATTCGCAGGGAGACCAAAATGCTTGTTTACAAAGCCATTGTACTACCAACCCTTCTGTACGCCTGTGAAACATGGACTCTCTACAAATGCCACCTCCAACTTCTTGAAAGATTCCATCAACGCTGCCTCCGAAAAATTCTACAAATAACTTGGGAAGATAGGCGGACTAATGTTAGTGTATTAGAAGAAGCGAAAACCACCAGCATTGAAACAATGATCATCCAACATCAACTTCGCTGGACCGCCCATGTTGTTCGAATGCCTGACCATCGTCTTCCAAAGCAGCTACTTTACTCCCAACTTAAGAATGGAAAACGGAATATTGGTGGACAGCAAAAGAGATTCAAAGACACTCTCAAAGCTAATTTTAAAAAATGTAATATCAGGATTGAGAACTGGGAAGCCCTAACTCATGAGTGTTTCAACTGGAGGTCAGCCTTTATTAAAGGCGCTATGGACTTTGAAGAAGCATGAGTACAGGGCGAAAGGGAGAAAAGAGCTAAAAGGAAGGCACGTCAAGCAAACCCTCATCATGACCGTCTCCCACCCGGAAACCTATGCCCCCACTGTGGGAGGTTGTGTGGATCCAGAATTGGCCTTTACAGCCACTTACGGATCCACTGTTAAAATTTTATCCTTGGAAGACAATCTTACTCGGCTACGAGTGATCACCAATGAAAAAGGTGGGGAGGTACAGCAAATTCAAACTTGCAAAATTGCTATTATAGTAAGTCTCAATAAAGGTAGTTCCAGTCTTCCCGTGGAGTTGATTTTCTGGGCTACTCTACCTAGAAGGGCTGACACAGGTATACTATATTGACTTTTTTTTTTGGTGGTAGTGGCAGTGGTGGTGGTGGTGATAATCCATGATCATTATTAAAAGGTATTTATGCAGAACTTTAAACAGAAGTTCTCACCCATTGTTCTAAACAACAATGTGGAATAAGAGGCTGTATATGAATTATTAGGCTATATTTACTTTGGGAAGAGAAATGGAGCAGCTACACACTCCCACGAAAGTAACTCATTTCTTTAATAATGGCTACATTTGTAAAGACTTCTGTTTCACTAAGAAGGACATTCTGATTGTTTAATTCCACCTGAGGTTGTCATCTTCAAGCTACAGTACATCTGATGAAGCTTGCTTATAATATACTGTAAATAGCCCTCCTCTTTGATAGTTCATTCTATTCACTGCTTTCCAGTTTTGTTTGTCTCCCAATATATCCAATATATTCAGTTCTCTGACTTCCCAATAATATTCAATATATTCATGATTACTGAACATAATATCTCCCCCGCCCCAGGAGTCTCTTCCTGTTCTTCAGCTGAACAAGGTCCCAAAATGGCATACAGGTCAATAAAAACAGTGTCCCTGCTCTCAGTTTGACATTAGCTTGCTATTAGAATAAATCAGGTTTTTTTAGTTGAAAATGTTAAAATGTTTTAAGGCTGATATTATTCTGTTTAAATAATCAGCATTTTCATTTAACAAAGCAAGTGCTATAAATAATTGAAGACATTTAAACTATAAATCTTGTATATATTTGAGACCTTCTGCTCAAAAGTACACCCGTGTGTGTCACAGCATATGCTCACATGTACATTTCAAGTTTTACCTTTTTATGTTTGTTTCTTGTTTCCCTTGACTCCTGCATGATTGAAAATTGAACTGTAAATTCCTTCAAGGTATTTAACTCTGTTTTTTATTATTACTATATAAATAATTGTAATTAGAAGGATGCATAATAGTTTGTAACCTTTTTTCATGAATCTGCATTTTTTTCTTTTTTCAAAGGGGATTCCTTTTAGGAAAGCAGGCAAATTAGTGTGTGTGTGTGTGTGTTAAATGTGTGGAATAATTCCTCATAAATTCAGTGATAACCTAATTTCTAAAACAGATTTTGGGATAATGAAACAAAGATAACATGTTCTAAATGTGTAACACCTGAGTGGTAATGTTGTGCTGAAGCCACCAAGAAAAACAAATGGGTGTCATTACAGCTGTTTAAAGTAAATTGTTGAAGTTTTAAACATAATGATTCATCTGCTGGGATGGCAAAGCTGAAAACTGCTAATGTAATTCCATAGCTTTAGGTCTATGTACCTGAACTTGCTGAAACTGCATGCATAATCCTTCACCACTCATTAAGATGCATTCCATTTACTTATGACAATTTGTTAGGGACCATTCAGAGTTATGATAGTGCTGGAAAAAGTGACTTATGACCAGTCCTCACACTTACAACTGTCACAGTGTCCCTGCAGTCACACGATCAAAATTCAGGTACTTGGTACTTAATGACCGCATCGCTCAGCGATGGAATTTCTGGTCGCAATTGTGATTGTAAGTCAAGGACTACCTGTACAGAACATTGGAAAAAAGCCGTATCACCTTATGCAGGACTTTATGCCATTTTACATACATTTACTTGAAACCTACAGAACACATTTTGCATATGGCTGAGTGTGGACCTATGGGAATATAGTGTGTTTGACTATTTAAATTAGCAGAACAATTTCCTTACCACAAGTCTTATTAAAAGGATTGATTTAAAAAAGAACAAAGAAATAAAAACAACAATTTATGTCTGCAAGTTTCCCTAATGCAAGGGTCGGCAAACTTTTTGAGCCGAGAGCCATTTTGGTATGCTCGTGCACATTTTTAAGTGCTCGAGAGCCAGGGGGCGGGGTTTGCGGGCGGGGGCCAATTGCGTGGAAGGGGGCAGGGTTTGCGGGCGGGAGCCAATCGCGTGGAAGAGGGAGGGGTTTGCGGGCAGGAGCCAATCGCGTGGAAGGGGGCGGGGTTTGCAGGTGGGGGCCAATCGCGCACACTTAGGGCCTGCTGCCGCCATGCCCGCTGCAGTGCCCGCCGCCGCCATGCCCACTGCCACGACTGCGCAGGCGGAGCTGCCTGCCTGGCATTCGGGCGCTCTGGCTGGGGTGCAGCGGGACGGGAGCATCGCCGGCGGCCCGCGAGGACTGGCCAGGGAAGGCACGCGGGCGGAGCTCCCGTCCCGCTGCACCCCAGCCGGAGCGCCCGAGTGCCAGGCAGGCAGCTCCGCCCGCGTGCCTTCCCTGGCCGGTCCTCGCGGGCCGCCGGCGATGCTCCCGTCGCGCTGCACCCCAGCCGGAGCGGCCCGAGTGCCAGGCAGGCAGCTCCGCCCGCGCGCCTTCCCTGGCCGGTCAAGATCCTTTCCCCGCCCCCAGCAGAACCAAATATGTTAAAAAGTGGGTAGGTAAAGCACGCTCGCGTAAACATCCTGGTTCCTTCATGATCAGTTGAGCAGCAGCCACGCGTCTTCGACAAATTGCTCTGGAAGGGGGCGGGGGAGGTTTGGAAGAAGAAGGGAAAGAGAGGCTCGACTGCTCCAGTCGCTTCTCTTCCGGAGCCTCTCACGCCCCCAGTCCAGGCAAAGTAAAGCTGGTGGGGAATCCAGCGCGGGAGCGGGGTTTGCGGGCGGGAGCCAATTGCGCACACTTAGGGCTGTGGGGTGGAAATGTGCTGCTTTTGCACAGAGAAAAAGAGTAAGCAGAGCAGCAAGGAAGAGGTTAAGGCAGGGCTTTCCAAACTTTTGCTGTTGGCGACACACCAACGGCCAGCCCACAAAAACCTGGAAGCACCGGCGGTTGTGGCTGCGGCGGCAATGGCTGCCCCTTCGAAAGGGCAGGCTCCGGGGACCCCGAAAATGCCCTCGGTTCCAGCAGGGAGGCAAAAATCGCGTGCAGGCTGCCAGCTTCCCGACGCACAGCTGATTGGCGCGGTGGGGGGGGACGGGGTGGAAATTCTCTGTGCTGATCAGCTGTGCGCCGAGAAGCCCCGCAGCGTGTGCGCGCGATTTTTGCCTCCCTGCTGGAACCGAGGGCATTTTCGGGGTCCCCAGAGCCTGCTATTCCAAAGGGGCAGTGGCAGCAGCGGCGTCCTGGAACCCGGAAGCACTGATGGCCCACCACCGCTGCCCCTTCGAAAGGGCAGACTCCGGGGACCCCAAAAATGCCCTCGGTTCCGGCAGGGAGGCAAAAGCTTCTCTTCCCCTCCCCGCACGCACACGCTGCCCTGGAGTGGGGTGGAAGTTTTCCCCGCAGAACAGCTGAGCGCTGCTTGCACGCAGCCTCCCTGCCTAAACTGAGGTGCTGCCCCTTCGAAAGGGCAGGCTCCGGGGACCCCGAAAATGCCCTCGGTTCTGGCAGGGAGGCAAAAGCCTCTCTTCCCTTCCCCGCACGCACACGCTGCCCTGGAGTGGGGTGGAAGTTCTCCCCGCAGAACAGCTGGCGCAGCTTGCGCGCAGCCTCCCTGCCTAAACTGAGGGCATTTTCGGGGTCCCCGGAGCCTGCCCTTTTGAAGGGGCAGCACCTCGGTTTAGGCAGGGAGGCTGCGCGCAAGCAGCGCTCAGCTGTTCTGCGGGGAAAACTTCCACCCCACTCCAGGGCAGCGTGTGCGGGGAGGGGAAGGGAGGTTTTTGCCTCCCTGCCAGAACCGAGGGCATTTTCGGGGTCCCCGGAGCCTGCCCTTTCAAAGGGGCAGCGGCAGCAGCAGCAGCAGTGCTGCCCCTTCGAAAGGGCAGACTCCGGGGACCCCGAAAATGCCCTCGGGTCCGGCAGGGAGGCAAAAATCGCACGTGCAGGCTGCTGGGCTTCCCGACGCACAGCTGATTGGCGCGGAGAATTTCCACTCCTGGTGGCCTGGCAGCGCGCGCGCACGCGATTTTCACCTCCCTGCCAGAACCGAGGGCATTTTCATCAGCGCTTCCGGCTTGTCACGCGACACACTTGGGGGCCCCGGCGACACAGTATTGTGTTGACACACAGTTTGGAAAGCCCTGGGTTAAGGCGATGGGCAAGTGCCCGTCGTCAAGATGGCTGCCGGAGACGGAGGCTTCCAAACTCTCGCGAGACTGTGTGAAGCCCGTCCCCGGAGGAAAAAGAGAGGCTGGGCCTAGTATGCCCACAGCCACGCACACCATGCCCGCTGCCGCGCCTGCCCCGCCACGCCTGCCTGCGGAAGAGCCACACTCAAGGGGCCAAAGAGCCGCATTTGGCTCGCGAGCCGCCATTTCCGACCCTTGCCCTAATGTATGGAACTTTTCTATGCAACTTTCCCTAATGGATGTAATTATTGATTTAAAGTTTCCCTGAGAAAACCATTTTCATATATATTCAATGATTCATATATAATTTCCCTACAAGGAAAATGGCATCAATAAAGCCTTGGCATTGATAAAGCATTGATCTGTTTGCCATGCCCAGTATAGTCAATTCAAATAGAGAAGGTCTCTCTCTGGTTCCAAACAGAAGAGTTCTTAAAGATGACAAGGACTGGAGCTTGTATTATAACATGGAAACTTTTGTATTGACATGGATCCCCTTCTTGATATAATCTCCTGGGCTTAACCTGAAGTGTTGGAAGCCACAGTCACTCTTGGTGGTTGGAGAAAATATTATCCAGTAAAAGATTGACTCACTTCCTTAGGCTACTTCATAACTAATATGCATTTATTTTCAGTGAAAATATAGCTGACATTCTCTTTTTCTTTAATCAAGGTAATGAAAACAGTTTCTTCCTTTTCCATCACTGGAGACAGACTTTGTTCACTACAGAAACTGAGAGATCAACAAGGAAAATTAGAAGGGCTAAAATGCAAAACAGTTTTTAATACAGCATTAAGCCACATCAAGTGACAGTGGTATTAAAGACAAGGTAGTGTCATTGTTCTATACAGATATATGAAAAACAGAATTTGGGACCTTGTGCATAGAACGTTTATGTCCAGACCCTGAATTAGAACCTCCAAAATGTATGCTATTTGAAACTTAGATAGACATTATTAAATTTATACCAGAGACCAACTACTCATGAAAAATTTGGCATTATAACTACAGGCTCTGGATCATCTGAAGATACAAGGGCCACCAAAAAGAGGACAAGGAAGGAAACATGTTATCCAATCCTAACTTAAATTCAGGCCAGGACCATGGACAGACACACCTGAACCTAAGTCTAGCAGATCTTGTCTGGCTGTCCAAATGGTGAATACTGTGTATATATAAATTTTGGTTGAAATCTTTAAAAAGTTCCCCACATACACTTAATCAAAACATTTACCTTTCCAGTGCAGGAAATATTATAGTGGCAAAATATAGCACCTAGTGTTTCTGCTTTCTTAAACAATAGAATAAGGAGAAAGAAGAAACATCAAGTGCAGTTGACTTTTTAGAAAGAGAAAGCTGTTGATATTGGTGATGTATCAAACTAAACCATTACATCTGAGGAGGGCACTTCTAGCCCCTGGCCCTCACCCCTCTGTTCATGCTTCCCTTGTGTAATGGTTTGTGAGAATGTCATTGAGAAACAGGAGGAAGAGCTGCAGACTAGGCAACTGTCAGATAAGAGGCAGCTTAGCCAACAGAAGGAATGGGGACTGGCAAATGTCTCAGAGGGGACCCTTCCTAGTTCCTTGGACTGTAAAGTGGAAGGAGCAGTGGTATACTTTCAGACTTGCAAGATTGATGTCAGCCCTTCAAGGTAGTCTAGACAAGAAGCACCAACCATGAATACAACCTACCTTTATTGTATGGTTACAGTAACAGAATCTTGCAAATCTGAAAGTACATCTCTCCCTCCTTGCATTTACAGTCCAGAAAACTAGGGAGGGTGCCTTCGGAGATGTTTACCCATGCTCCCCTTTCTTTTGCTGGCTAAGCTGCCACTTATCTGACCATTGCCTAGTCTGCTGCTTCTGCTGCTGCTGTCGTCTCTCAAGGATATTCCCACAGACCATTACACCTTCTGCCTCCTCTCCACCCCCCCAGCATTGGGCATGCAATCAGTCAGATGCAAATGTAATCCATCCAGTGCATAATGACCAGAATCTCTCTTTGGAATGATTGGTACAAGTATTTGTGTTCTATGATTGACTGTTTAGTCCCAGGCTCTGTTCTTTTACATTTGGATGGGTGAAGGATCATTACCCTTTTGGAGATGTGGGCATCTAGATTTCAGGTTTAACATCAACTGACAGCCCAGGACAGGGAAAGAGAGATAGCAACTGTCATCCAATAAAGTCTGGTGGCATCTAGAATCACTGTTCCACAAATACCTGGATATGATTACTTGTTTGTGAAGTTGTGGTCTTGGGACTTCTGCTGTTGTACTGTTCCCTATTTTGCAAAGTGCACTACCTGCCCTGTGGAGTTTTCTAAGTTTATGGTCCTGGGGAATGTCAATCTATAGTACCTTCCTTAGATGGGAGATCAGAATTAGTCTGGCCATCCTGAAACCATAGACCTATCTCAAGGGCCAACTCACATAAAACACTCCTTGCCTGATCTGGCTTTATCTTGGGAGACATCAAGGTGGAGGACATCAGCATCAATTTCTTGTCATGGATTGATAACTCTTTAGTTGCTAGGAGTTGACTGGTGCCACCACCCTCTGCAGGGATGGTGGATCTATTTGATTGGTCTGTCCCAGGTTCCTAATGGATCCAAAGGGCACTTGGGGAGTTTTTGATGGGTACATCTGCTAAGACTCTGGACACTTGCTGGAATATGCAGGTGATTACAGCTCTGAAGAGGGTGGCTCTTGAATGGCCTTTCTCTGTTCCCTTATTTAGGGATCTCCTTGGATGTAAGGCAGCAGAGGAGATACCTAGAACATCACTGGAGGAACACAAAGGGCAAATTTGACTGAACACAGTAAGAGATCATATTCAAGTATAAATCATGATAAGAGCCACAAGACATCATTATTTTTCTGTTGTTATTTCATGTGTGGAATGTTGCCTATCATGCTTTCTAAAGTGACCCAAACTCTATTACAGGATAGATCAGAAGATTGTTTGCAGGGTTTGAAGTAAAAGGTAAAGGTAAAGGTTCCCCCCGCACATTTGTGCAGTCATGTCCGACTCTAGGGGCCGATGCTCATCTCCGTTTGTTAGCCAGCGCTGTCCAAAGACACTTCCACGGTCATGTGGCCGCATGACGCGCGTGGAACGCTGTTACCTACCCACCGAAGTGGTACCTATTAATCTACTTGCATTTGCATGCTTTCGAATTGCTAGGTTGGCAAGAGCTGAAGACTGAATCTTAATTCTCAATTTCCCTGACCCCATCAAAAAAATAAAACATGCCAATTAAAATTGATTACTGTTACTTATTTTTAAAGGACTGCAAACTCTAGGGATTCTGTTACTGATTCGGTAGCCTTTTGTGGCAGAGAATAATATTCTTTTGACATAAGACTATTTCATGGATAGTTGATTTTCCTATTACTATGAAAAACACCAGCTGATAAATATTACTTAGGATTGGAAGCATATAGACTATAATAATTCATCTTCTTGTTATTTCCTGCAGTGTAAAGACAGATTTTCTGGTCAAGGAAATATTCATTAAAAATAAATTAGATAACACCTCCCACACTGACAATTATATGCAAACATCACGTCTAAAGCCTTTTTTGGGATATAAACCAGAGGTCAATGGCTGGAAATGGAAGCTTGAATTAAAAGCAAAGAACTGAACAAAAGCAAATCAAAAACAAAACAACAAAAACAACAAACAGAAAAAAACTGATTCCAAGTAATTACACAGCTCTGACCAATCTTAAGACTTTGTCTTGTCTGCCTGCCTTCACTTGCAAAGGTGATATCACAAAATGTATTCCATTCTGCATTTAAGCTGGCCTTTGAAGCATAAGCACACATATAATCCATTGTAACCCATAAAGTTAAGTAGATATCAACCTCAGGCTGAGAAGTTCAGTATCTGAAATCTGTGGTATATTTTTGGAGACATAATGTACTTTGTAGCTCTTCTCACCCTAGCAAAATTCATCTCAAACGGCAAGCATCTCCTGAAAGCAGTTTTGTTCTTGTTCTGAAATTTCCAAAAGTGTTTTTTTTATTTCAGAAAGAAAAGAAAAGAAAACATACCCCCAAAAAGTAATTCAACCCAATTTTCAAACAAATCATTAACCCTTGATCACATAAAATAATGTTTATCCATCTTTCCATTGTATCAAAAGAGTACCACTTCATAAACAGAAATTAAGCACTTATCTATAACCCAGGATTTTAAATCCAGAGAAACTCTTTATTTTTAATGTTGAATAACTGTCTTATTTACTATCCCCCCCCTGTGCATTATACCCATAATTCTTCATATATTGATAGATTCTAAATGTTTGGTATATAAATCAAGAGCACATTCACCTTTAAATAACAATATTCCTTGTAACATCATATGAACTATTTTGTGAAAAGCAAACCAAATTGTGATATTTTCTATATATAAATGCTATATAAGTAGCATTTTGTAGCAGCACAATAGAGGTCTTCCTTTTCCTGCCATCAGTTTCACAATGCACATTGTTGGTTTCTGACCATTAGCTGCCACAATCAGGTGGACAAATATGTTTTCTCCAGTCATTATGGCACTGAATAATTGGAAGGAAAGAAATATCACAGTGTTTTCTCAGTGTATTAAACCAAATATGTGCATCTCATGAATATTATTAGGACCACTTGGTATGTATGCAGTATGCAGGCATTTGAGTTTTGCAGCATATTGCATAAATTTTGAAGGGAATAAAGCAGACATCTTTCTTAATGTCTTAAATCTCAAAAATGAAATGAAATTCATGTAATTCGATTGGATTTGTAAAAAAGAAAAAAGAAAAAGATTTCCAAGTAGCTCAGCACCAGGTTTGCTTATCTTCTCATTTCACAGAATCAGCTTCTGGATTTTGCTTTTTGTTGTTGTTGTCGTCAGTTGTTCCATGATAAATATGTCAGTTCCCACTTGTTCTGTGAATATAAAAGTACTGAACAGCCCAAGGAGGCTACCAGCTAGCTTGCTTACTCGTTATAGTTTATCTGCCTGACCCTTGCGGTGTTTGAAGTGGTAGCAACCTTGGAGTGCTGCAGTTGCTTCTGGCTAGTCTATGTAACTTCCAAAAGGGATGTACTTATGGTAAAATCCTACGTGACACTAAATGCATTTTCAGATCTAATGCAGTTGCATTGATGTGTGTGTGCAATTGCATCAATATGTAAGTGTGTGCATGGGAGAGGGAGATACTGAGGATTAATGGGATTAGAAAAAACATGACATTCGCAGTGGTCCTGAAGGAAATACATTATATCTTTGCTCTGGGAAAGATTGCCTGTTGCTATTAATTTGCAGTATAAAAAGCAAAGATCCATTTAATATTGTGTGCTGCTTGCGTCTCAGACATACTTTTGTCAGATGGTTTGATTGCAGAGTTACCTGTTCACTACAGGCCTGGCAATTAAGAACAAGCATGCTTTCGAGACTGTGAATGTGAATGGCTTGTTTTTCCTTCTCATCTGAATTCAATCCCAGAAGTGGTCATTTTTTTTAAGCAAGGGAAGGGAAAAGAAGATAAAGTCAAAACAAAGAAAGAATGGTCATTTGGATAAATGTTTGACAATGGAGGAAAAGGGGGGGGGGAGAGAGAGAGAGAGAGAGAGAGAGAGAGAGAGAGAGAGATGATAAATAGGACCTGCTTTGTGGATATTCCCTATCAGTGTACTGCTTTATATTTTACTCCAGTCCCCATAAGCAAGACCCTTTCCATTATAAAGCTGTGTCCATGTGTCCCTCAGTAGCACTGTTGCTGTTGTATATTGAGGAAGCAATGTATTCCTGATGTAGAGTCTCTTTGCCTCAGCTCTGCTAGGTAGTAATTAAATCTGTCAGGGTAAATTGGTTTTATACCTACATCTCAGAGCCATATAATTCATATAGAAGGGGACCAGAGATTATCCAATAAGCTTTCTTAAATGAAAACCAATTTAAAATGTAAACCTCTGGAGTTAAAGTAACCATTGCTATGTGTCTGCAGTTTTGTTCACAACTGATTGCTATCATAGACCTAATGGTGACTTCTCAATACACTTCTGTGTGTTGCCCCAAATAAATAAATAAATACCATGATTATTTTTGTATCCTGTAGAGCAGGGTTGTCCAGCCTTTTGGCTTCCCTGGGCCACATTGAGTGAAGAAAAATTGTCTTGGGCTGCACATTAAATATATATATTTTTTCCAAGGACCGGTGGGCGGGGCTTGCAGGTGGGAGCATTACATTTATTGTGCACTTTATTTCTAGGTGTCCCCGTCCCCCGCCCCATGCGATTGGCTCCCGCCTGCAAACCCTGCCCCCGGCAGGCACTGCTGGTGAGGCTTTTTGCCTCCCTGCCACTCCAAGCAGCATTTTTTTGCAGAACCGAGGGCATTTTTGGGGTCTGCGGAGCCTGCCCTTTCGAAGGGACACCCCGGCAGTCACTTTTTGTGGTGATCCAAGGCTTTTTCGCCTCGCGACCACAGCTTTTCTTGGTAGAATGCCACTATTGCAAGGAGAAAAAGCCTCGGATCACCGCAAAAAGTGATGGTGGGGGTGGCACCCCATGGTGGAAAATCTCCATGCTGATCAGTTTTGTGATGGGGAGGTGGAGGCACGCCCAAGCTACACCAGTAGGGGCCAAAAAAACAGCGGGGAGCAAAAGTGGGGGGGAGGAAATGTCCAGGGTGCCCCTTTGAAAGGGCAGGCTCTGGGGACTCCAAATATGCCCTCGGTTCCACGAAAAAATGCACTGAGCGGCAGAGAGGTGAAAAGCCTCACGGCACATTCGTGCTGCCGCTGGTGCCGCCATCTTCCCAACCCAGCCAGCACCATCGCTGCGCCTCGGCTGCCACAACCTCCTCACACTGCCCGCCCCCTCACGACCCCTGGCCCGCTTGCACTGCCGCCGCTTCCCTCCTCCTCCTCCTCCTCCTCCTCCTCCTCCTCCTCCTCCTCCATGGCAGGCTCGCACACTGCCCACTCTTCCTTCTCCCTCAGGCAGGACGGCTCGAAAGAGCAGCGAGGGGAGGCTGATTGGCGGGGGTGCTCCTCGGCCCGCCTCCACCATCCTTTGCCACATGCTAATTGGTGGAGGGGCTACTTCCAGTCTGCTTCCAATCGGCAGCTCCGGCTTGGATTCCCTTTTCACGCCATGCCAGCCTCTTCCATAATCTGGCATGGCGGTGGGGACAGGAGGCTCATTCCAGACCAGGCCGGGCCACATTGCTAACTGTTCTGGGCCACATGCGGCCCACGGGCCGCAGGTTGGAAACCCCTGCTGTAGAGCAAAACAACTTGGTAGGTATAGTTATCAACTTCATGAATATTTGAATCTTCTATCATTTAGGTCATTTTGTCCAATGAAGTATTTTGACAAAACAAACTAGTGTTAGGGTTGGGGAGAATGTTGATCAGTTCGCATTTTAATGTGAATTTACCAATTTGCGCTTTTTAATTAATATGGAAATGCAACTAACTGTCTTTTATGAATTTTGCAGTGCCAGTCTTTTGTCCTCAAGGTTTTACATGGGATTCACCTGAAACAAACGTCAAATGATAGATCACATTTATGTTCATGGAATGAACCGCAGGTCCAATTATTTTTGGTAATGCCATGGTGCAAAACTTAGATCTGTGATCTGAATTCTGATGGTGTTTATGATGAAGCCACCTGAAACTGCAGATTATATTGGGTGCCGAAGTATACCCAAAAATTGGGTTTGGCTTATCTGCGGATGGGCTTATCCATGGGTTTATATGGTAATATATTTTTAAAGTACCTGTATTTCCCATATATACTCAAGGATAAGCCCGTGGGTAGTGGACTCTTACATTTTTAACTGAAAAACCATGAAAAATGTGGGTCAGCGTATCCGCGGTAATTTCGAGGGTCAGCTTATCCATGCGTGGGCTTATATATGAGTATATATGGTAATCAGATTCCTCACTGCTGAACTGAAGCTCTATCTATCCACCCTATAGAAAACCTACACTGGCATGAAATTCAGACATTGCAGTTACTTGACTTTGCTCCAAGGTAACAAAGCCTAACAGATTTTATATACTTTATGGCTATACTTGGGCAGTGTTGTAACGAAAAGGAAAATACTGCTTTGACATTGGAAAATGCTGAGGATGATTTAAGTTGGTCTTACTGATTGCCTGGGAATGAAAAAAAGATTGTCAGGGCATATTTGTGGTATTGTTAGAGAAAAGTGGGGAAAGGCCCCTTGACGAGATATAGGATCTATGTAGACAAGCCCCATTTGGGATTTCTGTTATCTTCTTGGGCACAGAAGAGAAATAGTGTGTGTTACCTATGTATTAGTGGGAACGAAACCCAATATGATTTCCTGGAGACATTAAAAATGACAAAAACGGCTGGCTCCATTATTATTATGGCTCACTTGGTACAAATGGATATCTTGCAGTGCTTTCAGATGAAACCCACTTAAATATTCACCAGATCTGTATTTTTGCACCATCATGGAGATAGAAATCCTTAATTTGTGATTATTATATATCATTTCATGGAAACAGACTGAACTGACTGTGGTTTAATGTTCCCATATAGTGATCATATGGAAGATCTGTGTTTAATTTCATCTTACAATAATTTCAATAAACTGATTAAAAAAAACCAGGATGCAATAAACACAAAGATAAATCAAGTTTAAGAATTTGTCCATCCATTTTGGGAAATATATTCATGTTGTGAAAATGTCTGTGCAAGGGTATCAGAAATGTAAATTTCAGGGCTTTTCTTCATTCATTGTGACTTGGGTGCATATACACACGTGTATTGCTTGACCTGTATATTAAAGTAGTACTAGAAAGCTTTAAAGGCAGGTTTTGCTGAACATATAAAATATCATATACACAAGTTTGGCTGACTCTACATTGCAAATAGATTATCAAGCACTTACTAGATCCTGGGAGAAAAATATATCTTTGGTGTAATACTAAAATGTATGAGAGCTTTTGTTTTATTATTGAAGCTGCACAAAGGTGTTATCTCAATAATCTAACTTTATTTGAAAAGAACAGGTCTGCTGAGCAATCTTCAATTTCTTCCCTGTGCCATCTCTTTCTATTTTAGAAATAGGATTCTTTTGCATTTGGTATATTTCTGCATGCTGAACCAAGAGAAATTCTTAATTTATATAAAAATAGAACTAACGAGAAAATATCTATCAACATACTGTATGATGTCCGGGAAGTAAAGAAGATTGAGGGAACATTTATGACTTAGCTCTTGAAGATTATTTATAGGGTACAATAATTTTTACTTGAAATCATGCATTTTCTGAATTCATGTGAGAAAATGCTTCTGACAAAAAATTAGGAACAATTTACTTGCCATCATGGTTAAATTATAGCCTGTTACACAAACACAGAGATACACAAGCTGAATTGAAAGGTAATAACTAGAATGCTAATAATGGTGCCTTTCAGTTGACCTCAACCTCTGGTGACTTACACAAACACATTTATGCAGGTTTGTTTGTTTGTTTGTTTGTTTGTTTGTTTTGGCAATAATATCTTTTGCCTTTTTTCTGGGATTTTAAAAAAAAACTTTCCAATTTAGAACATCTGTTCCCAGATGGTCCTTCATGCAAGCATTCATGAAGTTAAATCTTAAAACAAAAGCATAATTAGACGAAAAGAGGAAACATATAGAACTGCTCTGTCCCAATGCTTGGGGGAAGAGCCAGCTCCTTATGGACTTCCAGAAGGCTAAGAGGGTGGGGGTCTGCCAGATCTTAAAGGAAGGTTGTTCCACAGGGCAGGGACTGCCACAGAAAAGGCACATTTCCCACTAGCTGACAACATTTAAGGGAAGGGACAACATTTAAGGGAATTTTGAATTGCATCCAAAAAAAAAAAACTGGGAGCCAGTGTAGCTCATGCAAGAGAGGTGCAACATGGAGCACCCAGCACTACACAAGCCACCACATTCTGTACCAGTTGTAACTTCAGGGCAGTCATCAAGGGCAGCCTCATGTAGAGCATGTTGCAGTAGTTCAGCTGGGAAGTGACCAAGTTATCGGTGACCATGAGCAAGGCCTCCTCATCCAGGAATGCACACAATTGGTGTACCAGTTCAATCTGTGCAAAGGCACCCATAACCACAGGTAGCACCTGCTCCTCAAGCAGGAGCTGTGAGTCTAGGAGGACTCCCAAATTGCCCACCACCAGCTCTTTCTGGGGAAGATGCTGCTCTATCAAGAGTCAAAGATGACACATTGCCAGGCCCAGGGAAGGGACATATATAGGGGGCCTATATATATATATAGCAATGCTCAAAGCCATATACTGTAAAACTACATCAATTCCGGTGTGGCAATACTAGTTTTTAGAACCCAAAACTCATTTTTGTCAGTAAAATAAAAATGTGGTCTATCAGATTGAATCTTGCTCAGTTTCTCATACTTCCATCTCTAAGTTTGCATTAGTTTATAATTTTGTAAATCTGCAGAAAATTTGTATACATTGTTGTGCACATTTCTCTAAATATGAACATTCTTGAACATTTTATCAACATTTCCATAAGACATTTCCCTTTGCATAAAACGTATCTGTGCATTGTATTTTAGGCAGAGTTTCTATTACTATACACATTGTTGGTTTGTATTTTAATTTCTCTGTAAGATCCACAAAAGTGAAGGTCAAGAAGCATGAATAATGGAAGTTCAAAGTAAAATGTGTACCATACAAATTTTCCACATTTATATTATTTTTCATCTTGGGCCCAGGATATTTCAAAATATTCAAAATAGCTAGGAAAGCTCATGACTCAGTTCACTTCAAACATGCTCAATGAACAGGAAGAGACAGCAGGGATGGTTCTACCAGCTCTACATATTTACAACTGCCACATGTTCTTCTGAAGATCTATAAAAGCCTACAAATCCACATAGCCCTGCACTGAGATTTCTTGACTTCTTTCTTTCACTGAATACCCAAAATTGCAAACGGCGGCAGCAACAGTCCCTCAATGACAGTTCATTAATTAAAAATACCCTTAATTTTTAATTTATATCATATATTTTAATTTATATCATATATTATTAAATAAACAAACAAATAAATAAATAAATAAAAGATTTGTAGTCCCCTTTCACAAAATAAAAGTTCCCAAAGTGGAGAATAAGATATACTGTATATTTACAAATACTGTATAAACAACAATAATTTAACAGCAATACTATACTGTTGCAGATTTGCAAATTACAAATGAGTGCAAATAAAACGGTAACATGGCACAAAGTAAAAACAAACAAACAAAGCCAAAACCCACATCAATAACCTTTTAATATCATTATTTAAGAGACTGCCACTATATTTAAAGGTCTACAATGATGGGGTCCACTTGAGCCTAAAGCTTCCCTCCCTCATCCCAAATAAATTATGGTGGTTTCATTTCAGTCTACCCAGCTGAATACATGGATGTTGGACATAGTCTGCAGAAGTGTAAGCAGAATGTAAGGCTATAGAAATTGTGGTCATAATTCCAACCTTGTCCTCTACATGCTTTAACCTTCACATACATACATACATACATACATACATACATACATACATACATACATACATAACATCTTAATGAATGAATCATTCAATCAATTAGATTTACTGAAGACAGTTAATCAGTTTGCAGATGAATAAAACGGAGGCTTGGCTAATAGGAACTGAACTGACAGGTTATTATCATGAGCACAGAGGTGACATATTCAAGTTACAGTACATTCTTTGTTTTTTTTTGAAAAAGTACAGACCACCACAACTGCTAAAATTAAGGGAATCCTGACAAGGTTTAAAGAATTATTAATTTATTCTCCTCCTGTTCAGAACAACCTTTTTTTCCCCATAAAGACTATTGATTCAGTAAATTCAGGCTACATGTGCCCTTAAATTTAATTTAGGATGATATTCTTTTTTATTATCTACAGGTGGCTTAATTAATTATTATACTGGCCTCTTAGGTTCATTTGGCAAAACCTACTACTCAGTCTTTTAAAGTATGAGAAATAGTTGACATTTTTCTCTGATGAATGTGATCTCTGAATATTTAATTAGGAAACTTGATTTATTAAATATGTTTGCTTCACTTTTAGTCATGCAAGATACAAGTACATGCAAGTAGAATAGAAAGTAGGTGTCTGGACTATGGTTAAATAGTTGTTCAATATTGCATAATTAACTTTTGAAATTCACAACTAATGAAATGCTGTAAGTAATGGTATTTAGAACACCTGGTTCTTGGACAAGCATTAGATAAAGCCTAATATGCAGCCCCATTTTCTGAATACCTTATAATAATAAAATAGCAACACAAAGACCCTGATGGGACACCATTTGAGCAGTGAGACCTTCAAGCCTGCCCAAATGTTTTCATGAACAGCTATGGCTTCATGGTCATGAAAGTAGAATAGAGATGGAGTGAATATATTCCCTGAATATCAGGGGGTAGGCTGCTCCAAAAGCAGGGGCCATCACTGAGAACCCTCAGGCACAGGGGGTCCTATAGATGGCATTTCCTCAGATTTGGGAATCTCAGCAAGCCTCCTCTGCTAGATATCACCAGGGAAGCCGTTTCAGTTTGGAGCAGATGGTCTTGGAGATATCCAGACCCTGAGACATTAGGCCTTTAAGGGTGATAACCAGCACCTTGAATTATACCCAGAAGCTAACTGCAGTCATTGCATCTCCTGCAGTAGTGGTGTTACATGGATGAACCTCAGTACTCCCTTAACCACTTGGACTGCTGCATGATGAACCAGCTGAAGTTTCCAGATTGTCTTCTAGGGGAGCCACAAGTAGAGTGAATTGCAATACCCTAGTCACAATATGACAAGGGGGTATTTCTGTTGTTGGACATTCAGTTGAAGCATTCCTACAACCACTTTAAATCTGAAATGCCCTTGTTCATTAATGGATATGAGGCTGCAAAGGATATCCTTATTCTAGAAATCATATCGTGCTTTTAAAAATACTGTATATTAGCAATACACAATCAGGACTCCCAGCAGCATCTGTCCATTCACTGATTGTGAATGCATATTGGACAATGAACCTAAAACTGTTCTTTATATCCTTGGGAAGAGCTAAATTTATTCTTTTAAAGTCCTGGAGAATAAATATCTAAAATAGCTGTTGAATAGAGACTATGCTAAATATATGGCTGCCATCAAAAACAGCAATTACCACCTAATTTTTGCCAGGCTACTTGGGTTTAGATCATAGGTGTGATATACTGGGCACGACATCCTGGGGGATGATGGGGAATGGTTCCTCAGAAAGTAGAATATAATGGGTAATTGGAAAACAGTCAACAACTGGCCATTTTTAACAACTTCTCTAAAATCCAAACGTTGTTAGCAAGGAATGTATGTTATAAGAAAAGATGCAACTTATTATTTCTAATTATTTATTAGTCTTAATTAAAATGTATCCTTTTTAATATTTGGTTTTAAAATATACTATCCTTTCCTATAGTTGAATAATACTTATTCTCAAGTATACATGTTTCACATCAGGACAAGAGAAGCAAATACAATTTATTCTTGTAATCACGATGGTGTTGATATAAGATAAGTGGTTTTAAATGCAGAACTGTTCATACTCATATTTCATTTTAAAAAGAGTTGGCACAGCCTGACTGATATGGTAGACCAAAACTATCACGCAGAACAAATTTTTAGCGTGGAACATTGTGGAAGGAGGAAGAAGAGACTGTATGATTTAAAACTGAAATAATACAGCTGGCTATTTATCTCCTTAAACAGTACACTTTGAAAAAATTAGAAACAGAAGAAATGCAAACTTCATGTTTGTTTTAAATGTCTATAAGCTGTCTTTCAAAGTGATAAAGAGTCCCCAGGGCAGTTTACCAATATCTTTAAAATAAATGAACATTCTAAGATAAAACAGCTGAAATATAAAAGCAACCTGTTTCTACGTTGTGTGAGTAAAACACACACACACACACACACACACACACACAAATTATTCACATGTTCATGCCCATTTCACTGAATACATGCATTCTTCCTAACACTTGCATTTCTTGGAAACAAATTCCTCTAACATGAGACATTTCTTTGTCTCATGCTAATTAATGAGGTCATTACTGTGGGCACTTCCTCTCAATACACTCTTGTTTGTGTATGCATTGATTTTTACCTTGCAAAATCTGGAAACAAAATGATATTGAATTTCAGATCTTGAGTGGGCATGAGAAAATTAAGGGATGACCTGTTAAAATGTGAACCACACAAATTCCTTCCCCCTTGCTACTCCTGGCATAAAACAATTTTCTTCAATTGGTGGTTTCTGGGCATGGTGGTTTTCACCTGGCTGGGGATTATGGGCATCTAATCAGAGAGAACAAGTTATGGAAAACTACTTTGAAATTTCCTTGTTGTGCTACAGCTTTTCCTCTATGCCTTAGAGCTGTCTTCTGCACCATATAATTGGCTGCTACTGATGGAAGTTTGGAACATGCTGAGTGTCTTCCTTTCAGGATATGGTTATATTGGACCAGACATATGGAGCTATTTTGGTTACAGTGCATGTTTATCCTAACAGCTAATTTGGCTATCTGCCTTGGCTTTACAGAGCAAAATACAAAGACTTTATTGTTAATTGTTTGATTTCCCTCAGTGTGAATGATGTGTTGGGCACTTAATTATGGCCTTGCTTTCTTTTGATGTCTCCAAAAGATTTTTTTTTAAATAAAACCCTTTCCTTCTTTCTTCATTTCATCATATGCTTTTATTCCTTCTCTCCTCCTATTGCATTATACCCATCTTATCCTCTTCCCATATGATACGATTGTGGGTTTTCTCCTTGGCAATCTGACTGGACAGGCAATAGCATTCTGCACAAGGAATAGTAAATTGAAAATATAAAGATAGTGAAGCATCACTTCCATAACGTGCTTATTTTATATTGATTGTAGGCCTTCTGTAATGCCTTGTTGCAAAGAATGGTTGCAAAGCCAGCTCATAACACATTCGCTGTTTCTATCACAGGCTGTGTTTATACAATTTCTGAAGCCTCCCACTTCAAAGCCTAAATGAATTCTTTGTTAGCAGAATACGAAGTCAGACAAATCATTTCATTAGCTGGCCCTTCCGTTGATGTGTCACTGTTCTTCTGAATGTGGGCTCTTAATTATGGCCTTGCTTTCTTTTGAGCCAGGAAATGTTGGCGCTTCACTCATTTGGACAGCTAATAGTGGACTAAAAGTGGAGGCCATTAATAATCTTTTACTTTAAAAACCTTTCACATAACGCAGGCCTAAATGTCACGCAAATTTTCTCTGACTTTGAAATCTAATAATGATTTTGGCTTTCCATGAAAGAGATAATAAAAATCACATTCATAGACATGCGGAAGAGTCACAGTCACCCAACATTTGGCAAATATTCAACATGTTATTATTGTATATTGGATTTTAAAGCAGTTGTATTTACCTTGTGAAGCACCATGGAGTAGTGACATCCGTATATACAGTATAACATCTGATTTATCTGACCTCTGTGTAATTGCTATGAATATTTAGAATCTACATTAGATTCTACATACTTCTATACATTTGTGAGTCATTAAATTTATTTACAGTATTAGACACTCCAAGCCTGGCTGGCAACTCGACAAGTCAGAGTTTCTCAGAGCTCTGAGCTCTGAGACCTGGCTAACTTTCTATCTTGTTTGCAGGGGTCTACAGACCACTGAAGTTTCCCCCTGGGGAAGGGGGAACCAGAAGATTGCTCACAGAGCCATTGTAATTGCCCACTCCTGTTTTTCTTTGTTGTTTCCACCACGGAGAAGAATGGGGGGTGGATGCAGTGAAATGGCCGAAAGAGGATTCTAGCTCTGCAGAGAACGTAAGTCTCTTGGGAGACACAAGAGTGACAGCCAGCTTTTAGACCACTTTATATTAGTTTTCTTTTTTAGATTAGTACATTTTTATTATTCTAAAATTTATCTTTGGACTTCGTTCAAAATGTTGGCTAATTTTGTGTTTTCTTTGCTATAATTAATTTTGGTGGAAGTTTGATAGATTTTATTTTGGCAACATAGTGAACAAGTTTTGTATTTTTCTGCCTTTCTTTTGTATCAGAGAAATTGGGACTTAAGAGACTTTGTTGGTATTTCTCACTCGACAAACTAACTGACTTTTGAGAAATTGTTTGTTTGGGTTAAGCAGCTTGCAGCCTGAAGAATAAAGAAGAATAAAGAATAAAGTATAGAGAATGTGTGCCTCTCTACCTTTTTTTTTTTCTTTTTCTACTTTTTTTTAGAAAGGACTATCTTTCATTTGGAATATATTTTCATCTTTCCTTTTACAAACTGTTTGAAATACTGCTCTGTGGAATTTTTTCATCTCTTACTTTAAAAGCTTTTCTCACTTAAAGAAATAGACATTATTGATAAATAATAGAACAGCTGTTCCTTGCTCCCTGAGAAAATTTTTTGTTATGACTACGGCAGTTGATTACGGTTTGAACAACAAATAATGGCATTTCTCACAGTACTTCAGGATTTTAAGGAAGAAACCAGCAATTTTTTTTTGCAAATTAAGAAATCCATAGAACGTATATTAATAGTTTTGGTGGCTCAGGAACAGAAGATACAAGGGACAGATTTAGAAACAGAGGAAAGACCTTTCGAACCAGTAGAGAAACAGGGAAAGAGGATTTTGAATGTATTGGTACAGAAGAAGATTATGATATTTTACAGGAAGTGGTCTATTAAATGCTTGGGCATAAATACATTGTGGCAGCTGAGACAGGAAGATTTTAATATGCAAATTGATAGATATGGCAAAATAAACATTTTGACATCCCACATGAGTTACAGAAATAAACAAGTTGCATATTGTGATATTGGCATAACCTAAACAGGAGATTTATTGATATTGATTTGGAATGCAAGGTGAATGAAAATGCGGATTTGGTATTGTACACAGAGTAAGCACAGATATGAGAAACTTACAGATGCATAAAAACATGATATTTTAAGTGTAAGATACAAGATTATAAATAAATATGTTGATATTATATATTACTCTTTCTGGAGACACATTTATGAGAAGACAATGAGATGATGAGATGGAATTAGAATGTAGGTTATTACAAGAATATGTTGTATGTATTAGGTTATATGTTATGTTAGGTTTTGTATTTTTGCTATATTATGTATTATGTTATGTAATATGTCAGATTATGTATTAATGGAATATATAGTCATAACATGAACAGAATATACTGTATTCTATTAGACGTAGATAAGGCCTTTATTTGTTATACTAATTGGACTTTATTGAAGATATAAATATAGATGTAAAAATGGAAAGAGCAAATGGAAAACATTTAATTGATGCAACAATGAACATTTGATTACTATTCTAAGGAGTAGAAACCAGAGATGGATTGTTGGAAGATATCAAGAAAGGCGAAACCTATATGAAGAACAGAAGATTGGGTTATAGAAATCATAGGGTATATGACAAAGAAAAGTTTCTGTGTATTGTATGAAGGACTAACATTTAAAGTTAATTGTTGTACTTAAAGTTCAAGGATAAATTGGAGGACATCTATTTTCTATATTTTCTTTGTTTGTTATTTTTTGACTTCACTTTTTCTTTTCCTTTTTCTTACTTTGTATTTCTATTTTTTTTCTTTTGTATTAGTTCTTAATATGTATTTTAAAATTCAATAAAACTTATGGGGAAAAAAAATTTATTTACAGTATTAGACTTCTTTGGTCTATTATTTTAAAAAGTTGAATGTTGTAAATAGATGTATTTCAAAATTTCTTTATATGAAATAAATAGAAATTGTGGAATTTTCATCCACTAGCTTTTCTTTTCTTTTCTTTTCTTTTCTTTTCTTTTCTTTTCTTTTCTTTTCTTTTCTTTTCTTTTCTTTTTGTTTTAAATTTGTGAACTTTGGTATTTGTATCTTTTAACAGTCTTGTCTAATGAAAAATCTTTGACATGTAAAACTTGCACTCTACTTTGTAAGCCTTCAGTGCAGTAAAGGTATTACTGTACCTTAAAGTAGATTTGGGGTTATTTTTCCTAATATTCAACATTTTTTAAACTGTTTATATAATACACCAAAAATATATCTGTTTAGAAAGAAATATAAATCCCAGTCATATTCATAAAAAGATAGGGAAGTCCTTGAGTCAAGTTCCACCCCTGAAGAATCCATTTGTGCCATTTTCTTGGCAACAATCCAGAAGTAGATTGCCACTGTCCCCACCGCCCACCCCAGCCAATTTTTTCCCCCACATCCCAGACTAGCCAACAGCCCAGAAATTCTCCCACACTCTTCACCCAAATACAAACAGGGCCAATCCTGCTTAGTTTCTAAGATCAAGGTAAGCTTGGTATTACCATCTCCTGATGTGTACCTTTATAACTTTCAACACATTAAAAAAAACAAAACACATTTTTGTTGTTTTTGTTCTTTGTAATATCACCTTATTAATGCCTTCAATGTCATCTTGAGGATATAGCAGTCACAATGTCAAACATGGTGGGCAAGCTGCAGCCCCAGGACAGACCATG
The DNA here is from genome assembly GCA_023362775.1 of Charina bottae. NCBI lineage: Eukaryota > Metazoa > Chordata > Lepidosauria > Squamata > Charinaidae > Charina > Charina bottae. The sequence goes on along the minus strand of JALMGJ010000004.1, from coordinate 23,464,192 downwards.
AATCCCCAGAGTGATTGATGAAAATCCACAGTGTGGTTTCACCGTGCGAAGTAGAAGGCAGGCAGGCAAGAAAGTACTCTCCACTTTTCAGAATATAAATCCCCAGTGTCTCTCTGCTTGTGACATGGGCTGCCGGTTTTATATCATTACTCCACCCAGGGTAATAACATTTTCCCCGAGTTACGTGTGCTTCACAGCCATCAAAATATTGTCAGCCTCTGGACTAAAACAGCTAAACAATCCATGCCTCAACACTCATCATTCTGTTTCCTTTCCCACATAAATAGAAACTGTTGATGGAGAAAAGGAAAATAAGAGTGTTAGAGTAAAGGGGGAGTGTCACATATTCCTTTGCATACAGGTTTTTACATGGCTAGGGAGGTGAATTTACCTGAAAGGCAGGCTACAATTTCAGCTTCACCTCCTCAGTGTAGGAATTGTAAATTAAGCAGGGTTGACTTGGTAAATACTTGGATGGGAGACCAAGAGGGTATGCTAGGGCCTTAGGTTAGATGGGGAATTGGGGGAAAAAATCTTAGAAGAAGGCAATAGCAAAGAACCACATTTTAAAGAAAATCGCATGGATATGCCCATATAATTATCAGGAGCCAGGCTCACCTCAAGCTTTAAGTAGGTATACGTTACAGTATAAATGTCCAATTTAGGGGCAGCAGATGCCAGATGGGGGTGATACGCATCTATCAAGTAATACTTCCTTTCACTATTAACACAACACCTGTATTAACAAAGACATGTTCCCACTTTTCTCATAAATAATGCAATAGGTTATTATATATAAAGGGATATATAATATGTCACTTATATATCATGTCTTAAATATTATACAGAAATCACTGATTTACAAAAAAAATTCATAATACTGTTATTATTAAATACTTAAAAATGATGATAGTGTTCTGTTGCTTCTCTCATGAAACTCTTGCCAAAGAGAAACATATTGCTATTGCAGGTCTAATAGTTTCCCATCCCATGCTCTATCACATCACCTGTACTTTAAGCCTGCTGGGTGGGGTGTGAGATATACCAACCATTCAAAATAGAGGCCGGTCTTTCCTGATCTGCTACAACTAACAGAAATGGAGCTTGAACCTCTACCCAGAGCTTGCACTTCACCCTCTCATCCATGTTTAATGTGCATGCAGATTTTATTTGCTGGCATTGCACTTAAATTTCACTGCTGCATGTTTTCTGGGTTCAGTTTTCACCTCCCCCCCAAAGCACCACGTAGCAGCATTATGCTGAAACTGCAAGACCTTAAAAATGGAATTCCAACTTTTTTTACCTGCTTTGGCAGCTACTCCATTCCACACTACCAGGAAATATGAAAAATCCATAGCAGTGTAAATATGGTTTTCTGGGGTCAATACTGATGTAAGACAGACTCGAGGTTTCTGTTCTTTGTGAAGAGTCCAAGACTGATGAGATAACTCCAAGGAGCTGCAATATGGAAGCACCAGCATGCATGAGGATTGGACTTCATTTCAAAATTAAAAATTAATCCAGTCCAGTACAATCTCTAATCATGGCTCGTACATTGTATAGAATTAGAGGATAAAAATAAAAATACATAAAGTTGTTCTTCAGATAAAACCTAACCTGAGAGCCAGTACAGTGTGGTGATTAAGGTGTTGAATTGCCCAGGGAGACCCCAGTCCAAGTCCACCCTTAGGTTTGGAAGCTCATGGAGTGGCTTTGGGCCAATCACATTGTCTCAGCCCAGCCCACCTCACCTCAAGGTAGTCATTATGGGGGGAAATGGGAGAAGGGAGTATGATATATGCCGCCTTGAGTTTCTAAACAAACAGAATGATATAAATCTAGTAAGCTAACTAAAATCTATACTACCAAGGGAATCTTTCATTCTTACATGGAATTATGATACTGTTATCAAAAGACAAAATACTTCAGTACCACTCATGACTCTAACAGCATCTTAAAACCGTTACGATAAATGAAATAAGTGCTTATGCTTTAAAACTTAGAGAAATGTTTACAAGATATACAGTAGCTTTCAGTAGTTGTCCACTTTTGCTTTTGAAAAACTATTTTACCCATGTATTTGGACTGGTGCAAACAAGAAGGTAATATCTGACAATAGGTTGATTGCTTGAGAGTTCAAAACATTGGTAAATTTTGTTAAATGTGTGGCCAGTTTGAAGCTGACTTTGTCCAACATCAGTCATTTTCAAATCAAAGTAGTTATTGATCTAATCTCTAGTACCTCTTGGCTGGTTTAAGCATCAGGGTTGATGTACTTTTAGCCTGCTGTGTTGGGATTGAGTTACACCAAACATTCAAAATCAAGTTATTGAGTAACATCTCATTAATCTCCATTTTTAGACTGTCTTTGTCCCCCAGAGATTGTTTTAGCAATGTGGTCTTTCTGGTTTGACCATAAGTGCAATTATTTTCCACCTAACTGTGCTTTGAGAAAGGATGAACAGCAGGCTCACACATTCGACATGCTCTATTATGCCTTTCAAGCATTAAGGACAAGCTGTGCATTTTGCTCAGCTTGCCTTTTCTCCATTCCATCCATTTCTGTTTGATGCCTTCAAAGTTAAGGGTGTTAGACTTTGGAAAAAAAAACTTTGTAGGAATCTGATAAAGCAGGGCAGCACAATTTGTGACCTATCCAGTCATATAGAATCTGATGAATACTAGGGACTATCAGATGCTTTCACATATTTTTTATAATTTTGTATTTACAAGTGAGGGTAAATTAAGGGAAGGGGGAATTTGTGGTGGGCTGCAATACATCGTAAGCCGCCCAGAGTCGCTTGTTGAGATGGGCAGCTACAGAAATCAATTAAACAAACAAACAATGGTGTTGTGGTAGGCTTATTGGTCAATTCTGAAATAGTCAGGTGGAGACACACAAACACAATTTTTCACTGATTCACTAAGTTCTTCGAAGGAATGGGAATTACATACATTTATAGATTACTAACAATATACTTAGTTAGCCAGGACTATCAGCAAAAATACCCATACTCAAGCCAAGGGAGCTGCTGTTGTCAGTATTCCAGATTTTCTAGCTTTTCCTCCCCAATGAATTTGGTATCAGACATGTTCACTAGCATTCCTCCATTTACACTGCCCATATGAGTTTGTTAACAGTAGTCTCTCAGCCACCACTGCACCATCACAGCACATAAGGCCTTTGGGACAGCCTCCTCAAGTCCAATTCCTATAACAGTAGCAGTAGCTCCCCATAAGTCAGGGAAAAAAAAACCTGATTAATTTCTGGGACAACCCAAACTTAGATTTTGCCTACCTAACCCAGCACTCTTCTCACTGATTTTCAAAACATTCCCTTCCTAGTCCTTTTAATTATCCGCTTGACCACCAATAATATGAAAGGAAAGGAGAGCATTCTCTTTTATAACTTTTTGAGGTAACTTGCAATCAAGGGGGGGGGGGAGAGAGAGAGATCTAATCCTACTCTCTGTTCACTGGTCATAAAATCCCAAATAATTTTGACTTCAGAGGAACTGGCTGATATGGGAAAGGACAGGTGCAACCCATGAATAAAAGGCATTTCTTCCCTAAACTGAATTAAAATGTGGGCCAGAGGAAAATGTCAGAATATATTTCTCTTGTATTGGAGATATGCAATATGAATCACAAGACCACTGACCAAACTCTTTTCTCTCCAACCTTTCAAAAACCAGAAACAATTTCATGAGGAAGGGGCAGCTGCAATCATTACTGTTAAGTCTGGAGTAGCATCTTGTTTTAAACTCCCTGGTAATGTAGTATTAGTAGGAGACTGAAAGTTAGCAAAATTATTTTCTGGCCAGAAGGTTTGGGTTTTGCTTTTGTTTTTTGATCAAGCAGAAATATGAAGTATAGTAAAAGGAACAGTCATAATCACCTCCTAGATTAGGCTGACCATATTTCCTTCAGACGAAAACGGGACTTTGGGGATGGCAAAACGGGACAGGGTCTTATGCCACCATGCCGGCCTCCAAACCCAGCCCCCCAGTCCACGCAATTGGCTCCCGCCTGCAAATTCCATCCCCGCCCCACACGATTGGCTCCCGCCTGCAAACCCCGCCCCCATCAGCGTGATTGGCTTGGATTTTAATATTTTTTTTTATTTTTAAAGGTTTTTTTTTTCTTCTAGCAGTAAATGGTGTGGCAGAGCTGGTATGTTTGGGGAAGGCCGGAGCACACACACTGTGCACACAGCACCGTCATTGGCCGGGGGACAAGGGGCGGGGATGGAGGGGATGGAGGCCCACCACTGCCCCATCCCCCTCGGGCTTGGCCGAGGGAGGGAGGAGAGTTGCTGCTGCTGCCACCGCCACCGCCGCACAGTAGAAGCAGGAGCTGGCCGAGCTAGGGACTTCAGCCACACCACTCCGCCCTTTGCCGCCTGCCAGGCTGCGGGAGCTCCTGCAGCCTGGCGGGCAGCAAGGGGCAGCATGGTGCGGCTGAAGCCCCCCAGCGCGGCCGGCTCCTGCCGAGGACGCAAGCCCACCACTGCCCCAGCCTCCTCAGACTTGGCCAAGGGAGGTAGGAGAGTCGCTGCTGCTGCCGCTGCCACTGCACAGGAAAAACAGGAGCTGGCCGAGCTGGGGGACTTCAGCCGCACCACTCCACGCCTTGCCGCCCGCCAGGCTGCGGGAGCTCCTACAGCCTGGTGGGCAGCAAGGGGCGGAATGGTGTGGCTGAAGCCCCCCAGTGCAGCTGGCTCCTGCCGAGGATGGAGGCCCACCACTGCCCCAGCCTCCTCAGACTTGGCCGAGGGAGGAGAGTTGCTACTGCTGCCGCCGCTGCACAGGAGAAGCAGGAGCTGGCCAAGCTAAGGGGCTTCAGCCACACCACTCTGCCCCTTGCCGCCCGCCAGGAGCTCCCACAGCCCGGCGGGTGGCAAGGGGTGGCGTGGTACGGCTGAAGCCCCCCAGCGCGGCCGGCTCCTGCAGAGGACGGAGGCTCACTGCTGCCCCGATCCTCTTGGGCTTGGCCGAGGGTAGGAGGAGAGTCGCCGCCGATGAGTAAGAGTCGAGCAGCAGCACAGCACGATGAGGTTGTGACGCCTCCCGGGAGAGCGGTGGCGGTGGCGGAGAGAAGGACGGTTCCAGGTGGAGGCGCTTACGGAGGGGCAGCTGCTGGGCAGGGGAGGCAGCTCCTCGGGCCCCTCATGAGGAAAGGCAGTGCCATGGCTCCACTGGGCCCTTCTCTCCCTCCTCCGCCACAGCGCCTGACTCACTCTCCTCCTCCAGACATGCTTCAGGCTGCAGCCCAGCAGACACACGCAGCCCAGCCCTGCGGACCCCGCAGCGGCTGGTGCAGTGTCTCTGCCCCACCTCTCATGCAGCGCTGCCGAGCCCCTCTCAGAACGCCACCCCACCGCCTGGCTTGGCCGCCATCCCGCCTCCCCAGCGCTGACCTAGAGCGTATTGCGGGCAGGATTCTGAGGCAGGATCTCAGTCTTTTAAGGTTGTAATCTTGCGCCGTTTGCAGCTGGGACCCAATTGGCCAAGCAGCGCACTGATTGATAGAGGGGCTTCTTGTTCCAGGCTGCCTCCAATCGGCAGCTCTGGTTCGGACCATACCAGCTTCTTCTGGAGGTCGGCTCATCTTCCTCCGACTGAGTCCGAATCTGGCATGGTGGTGGGGGCTGACCCACTCCTGTCAGGCTTACTCCTGACTCAGATTTTTGAAAAACGGGACAAAATCAAGATTTTTACTATAACAATGGGACGCTCCAGAAATGGTGAAATAACGGGAGAGTCCCGTTCAAAACGGGACATATGGTCAGCCTATCCTAGATGCTAAATAGACAAAGGAAGCCTGTTTAGAAAACATTGGAATCTCATAGTTTCTTAGTTGTATCCACTGGTTCTGCCACAGATATACATGCATACATGTACAAGCATAAAACACACACACACAATCTTGAATTACAGTTTAAACATCAAACGATTATTGTGGAACATCCACACTTTTTATCTTAATAAAAAAATTAACAGCAACATTAGTCATTGCTGTCATTAACATTTATTTCATTATTTGAACTTTCTGAATCTATGCCCATGTCTGCAAGCAGAAATCTTATATATTCAAATGATTTTTTAAAAGATATTTTTATCATTAGAATAAGGAAATGCACAGAAAGAAAAAGATCTACATTGAATTGTAACAGATGAATAACATAAAAAAAAAAACTACTGGTTGTTGCTAATATTTGTTTATATCTTGTCTGTCTTGTCTGTCAAAACTTCTAAAGCAATTGCAAAAAATAACCTTGCCTGGTGCCTTTGCTTATTCGAATACTTGTGGAGACATTTTCTGAAATCATTACTATTTGCCATTAATACATTAAAACTGCTAACAAGAGAGGTCACACCAAGTTGTCAAATGAAAATGTTTTCTTTTGTGTTTTTTAATTTTTTTTATTCATTTATTTTCTATACCTAATTTATAAATAACTCAAGACAGCGAACATACCTAATACTCCTTCCTCCTCCTATTTTCCCCACAACAGCAACCCTCTGAGGTGAGTTGGGCTGAGAGAGAGTGACTGGCCCAAGTTCACCCAGCTGGCTTTCATGCCTAAGCGGGACTAGAACTCTCAGTCTCCTGGTTTCTAGCCTGTTTTTTTTAATTTTATTTATAGTGATATTTATACCCCGTCTATCCCCTCCCTAATGGAGGACTCTAGGCGGCTTACATTCATATATATACAATTCAAATTAACAATTCACCAAATTCAATTCACCGCGTGTGAAGGAAGGGGGGTGGGGGAACCGACTCTACTACGCTCCGGACTACAATTCCCAGGATGCCTTGAGCCAACTGCTGACGTCCTGTAGCTGTCACATCCCGGTCCGTCGTCACCACTGCCATTCGATCTTCCTCCGATCCTCTCCTTCGGTGGAGCCGACTTCCCGACAGGACGCCAGCAAATTAGCCCACTTAAGGTGGTACCCATTTTATCTACTTGCTAGGCTTTCGAACTGCTGGGTTGACAGGACTGTTGCCTTAACCACTAGACCAAACTGGCTCTCTTTAGTTTTTTTAAAAATAAAAACACCCTTTTTATTTTAACATTTTGGAGCCTAAAAGTCATGATGGTAAGACTATTCACTCATATTCAAGAAAAACTCATTGAGGTTAAAATAGATGTAATGAGAAATTATATTAGAGAAATTACATTAATGCAACAGAGTCTTGTGGTTATACTTTTATTTTGAACAAACATGTGACATGCTGTCTGGAGTTACAAGTATCTGTACTGTATTCATTTTTTAGTTATAAGGTAACGAAAGTAAGATGCAGAAACTGTAGACCGTGACAATCACATGATTAATTATGGCTAATTACAAAACAGCTGTTGCTGATAACATCAATGTTTTGACATTGAAATAGACAACAAACATATGTTGAGTGGTAAAAAAAAGTAAAAGCAAAGCAAAACAAAAACAAATCTACACAGAGCTGAATTATTTGAGTAACAATTTTATCATGTCATCGTCATCTAGTCATGTCGTGTCGTGTCGTGTCGTGTCATGTCATATCATCATATATCAGGGATGCAGAACTCCAGATAACCAAAAAATGGCAGCAAAGGGTAATTTTTCTGCATTTCTTCCCTTACATCTAGTGGTAGTCTGGATTTTTGCATCTCAACTATGAGATGCCTCTGCTAATTGCCCTTTAATGTTTCTGAAGCTCAGGATAACTCTTCATGCTTTGAAAAAAACAGAGAATCGTTCATGTAGGCTTTATGCCACAATAAATAATTAGCATAGAGATGGGAGGAGATGGCTTTTCCTTTAACTTCAGAGAGAAAATGGGCATTGTACAGTGTATGTATGTGTGCTTCTGTGTGCACATAGACAGGTGTTACTACTGATACATATATATTGTGAAGTGAACAACAGTAGGGAAATGTTTGCACGTCTGTGAGTCCATGTGTTATACTTGGATGTATAGCCATCAAAAATAGAGAAACAGCATGATTGCTTCCATGATAGTCTAATTTAGAGTAGGCCTGTACAACATGTAGAGAGGAAATGACCACATTGATAAATTAAAAAATCATTGTAGGCCACAAAGTAATACCTGGTATGCCAATCAACTGTTTGGCATCTAATGGAACACTGGCTGTGCTGGAGATGGTGGCAGGGGTGGTGATCCCTGGAGGCATTGGAGGTGTTCGGCAGTGTGTCTTTTGGGGCAGCAGCAGCAGCAGCAAATTTATTAACTTTTTTTTTTTAACGATGGTGGGCTGCATAAAGCTGCTTGGCAGGCTGCATGCAGCCTCTGGGCCATATGTTTAGAAGGTCTGCTTGCCCAACAGAGTGCTCCTTATGTGAGCCATATTTTTTCTCTTTACATTTCTATTAAGAAACATGCAAAGTTGATTGGGTTTTCATTTTGGTTTTATCTGGTTTTGGCCAATGATACTTTAGTGGAAATGAAAACAACTTAAATGTTCCAAGTTCCCAAAACTATATAATAATGGAAATAAAAGCTAGTTCTTACCTGATTTTTATAATTGGTTATCCGTAGCCTTAAATCTGCATACAATTTTAAAAGGAAGCAACACTTAGTTTCAGCTTTTCTGCCTTTGAAGTGCTCCTGATTCAAGTTAAAGTTGGTTTGCCAAACTGAAACCAGCTGTTATTGTTGTGGTTGTTTTAAAGGTCAATTAAAATAAAATATCACTTGGCTAAAATAAAACCATAAAAACCTGAAACATTTGTAGAGTTTCATACCTTCCACTTGCATGTGTTCTCATGGTTGTTTTGTTAGATGTAATCCCAAGAATAAAATATCTTGATTAAAGGACAACTTTATGGTTCTGCAAAGTGATTTATAATGATTTATGAACAGGATGCCAAGTTGAATGCTCAGGATACTCTGTAGGTGGTTGAGTCTAATGGAGGAAAGAACAGGTAGAATGACATGGGAAGCCATAGGACAGAATTTTCAGTCTCCTGAAGATAGCTGAATATGGGAAATGATACAGTGGAAGATGTGGGTGTAAAATTTAGTGACAGGTGTTTTGGCCACATGAGATGCTCCCTTGAGTTGCATGTTTTCTATCTTATGTTAAGGTTATTTGGTTAAAGCATTCTATGCAGAATTAAACGCATGGCATTTTCTTCCACTGTGTCTGGCCAGAGAGTGGAAAAATACAAGTGAAAACAATCTACATTGTTTTCCGCATTGTAAGTTTGGTTCTCAAAACATCTGAGACGTAGATGGCAGGTGTTGAGATGTCTCTGTAGCTAGACATAATAAAAACTTGTAATCACGATTGTTCTCAAAACAACTATAGCTCAAAGAAAGGCCAATACACAACACTGCCATCGTGTGACGCTTTATAGTAAGTACAATTACTACCAGAAATGCTATGCCGAAAGAGATGCTCATGTTTGAACCAATCAGATGTGAGCTATGAACCATGGATATTCCTTTATACGTATGTTCTATACACATATGTCTTCTGTTCTTTATGTAGACTGCTATCTGCATGTACTTGTATCTGAACTGTAACCATGCCTGGTCTTTGCACAGACCATGATGTTTTTCTTTCCTCACTTCTGGTGATGGAACTCTGCTTATGCTTTGATTTTACCTTTTTGCAATAATGCACTATACATCCATTATTGCCTTATGCTATCAATAAAGATATTGTTAGCCTTACAACGCGTTGTTTGGATTACTTCAAGCCTGGAACCCCGCATAGTTAACCATCACCTAACAGGTTATGGTGGCCCAGAGAGAATTTTGTGTTTTTCTTTGCTGCGCTGGATCTAGCTGTAACAACGGGGTTTGTTTTTAAGGCTGCATTTTGAAGTAAACGTGTTTTCTTTGAGTGGTCAGCATGGCTGCTGCTGCAGGGCTAACCAGTTTGCCCTTTGAGCGTTTGAATGGCACAAACTATCGGACTTGGTGTGTGAAGATCAAGTCTTTCTTCCTAAAAGAAGGTTTGTGGAAGTATGTGAAAGACGCACCTCCAACCGGTGCTATTACTGAAGAAGTGCAGTTGTGTTTGGATCGTGCTTATGGCAACTTGATTCTGGGACTAGAATCATCACAGCTACTGCATATCAGTAATTTGGAGACTGCACATGCCTGTTGGGAAGCTCTTAAAGCCCTTTATTCCAAGCAAACCTCTGCTGCCATTGTTGGTATATCACGTCAGCTTTACAACTTGAAGCTGCAGCCCGGTGGAAACGTGATGACCCACCTCCATAAAGTCAAGACTTTGTTTCTTGAACTTGAGGACTGGGATGTTGTGATCCCTGATACCCAGAGAGCTTGTATCATCCTGTCAAGCTTGGACAAGAGCTTTGACATGCTCATCGAGGCAACTCAGACGTTGAGGCCCCAAGACCTAACTGTGGATTATCTTACAAATCGCCTGCAAGAAATCCAGCAAGCTCGTGATTTGGAGAAAATGCAGAGTAAGTCATCTGTTGCTGTTCCTGAGGCTTCAGCTCAGCGTTTTCCAGTTGGAACAGAGGCTGCGTGTGCTGTGAGGAGATGTTTCCGGTGCAACTCGACCCAACACTTCATGAGAGACTGTCCCCAGCCACCTCGCCCAGCCGGTGGAGCCAGTGGAAAGAGGTTCGTACGAAAGAAGGGGAAACAAGCGCCTAGACAACGTACCCAGGTGTCTGCTTTGCTCACGGCTGTGAGTAGACGTTCCCCAGAGACTTGGCTTTTGGACTCAGCCTGTAGTCAAATCATTGTCAACAATGAACAGTTGTTGTTATCAAAAAGCAAGCCTAAAGTCCAACAGGTTGCTCTGGCTGATGGATCTATGGCTGATGTGTCCTTTCAGGGTGAAGTATACATTCCTTGTTTGGGGATAAATATGCAAAATGTGTTGTGTGTACCTACACTTGACTTTTCCCTCCTTAGCGTTCCAGCCCTGGTAAAGTCTGGTTATACTGTTGTGTTCAAGGGTACTGGATGTTCTATTGAAAAAGATGGGATAGAATGTGCTAGGGGGAAGTTAGTGAATCAATTGTATGAAATGCTTCCTAAGCAGGGGATTGTGTCAGGAAATTGTATTTCCAATGTTCCCCCACATAACAAATGCATTCACTATTATCACAGAGTTCTGGGACATCCCGGGTGGGGAAGTTTGTCCCAACTGGCCAAGGTGTATCCTGAGTTAGGATCCAAAAAGTGTGATGACTTTCTTGATTGTACTGTGTGCAAACAATCTAAAATTAAGGCTGCTCCTATTGCTAGAAAAAGTGACAGAGTGTCAACTAGGCCTTTTCAGTTGGTTCATGGAGACTTAGCCGGCCCCAATGCTCCTAGTGAGGGGGGGGCGCGTTTCATGTTCCTTTTGGTGGATGACCATACTCGCTATACGTTTTGTTATTTGCTCAAATCTAAAGCGGAGGCTTTTGCTCGCTTTAAGGAGTTTGTTGCAATGGTGGAAAGAAATTATGGCTATCAAGTAGGTCAATTTCAATCGGATTGTGGAGGAGAGTTTCTAGGCCATGAGTTTCAGAATTGGCTTCGTAGAAAAGGAATCTCCCATAGACTTGCCAATGTTGGTGTTCCTGCTGAGAATGGAATAGCTGAAAGGAAGATTGGTGTTGTTAATACCATTAGAAATAGCCTGATGTTAGATGCCCAGGTGCCAGCCCGTTTTTGGGGTGAGGCTACCATGACTGCAGTGTATCTGACTAACAGGGTGTGGAATTCAGCTGTAAATGAAGTTCCTTATTTCCTTTTGTTTGGCAAGCGCCCTTCGCTGAAGCATCTGCGTGTTTTTGGAACATTTGCATATGTGCATATTCCTAAGTCTCAGCGAAGGAAGAACCAGCCAAAAGCACAACGCTTAAGGTTTGTTGGTTATTCATCTAGATCTAAGGGTTACCGTTTTTCTGCAGGCTATGGTCGTGTAGTAATCTCTAGAAGTGCTAATTTTGAGCACCCTACTGGTTGGGATAGGTTGAATGCTAGTTCAGAGGTATTGTTGCAATCTAGTGTACAGCCAACTGTCCATGCTCCTGTGGCTGGACAACAACCAGTTCAGCTGCCTTCTGGTTCCCAGTCTCCTAGTGTGGTGAGAGGATCCCCTCAGGTGAAGGAAGAGGAAATTTCACCTGAGCAGGTTCAGGATCTGAAGGGGGATTCAGGTAGTGAAAAGGCAGAGGACAGTGATGAGGAAGAGGCAGTGGTAATTCCTCGTAGGTCTGCACGCTCCACAAAGGGTGTGAAGCCTGACAGATTTGTGATTAAGCAGGTGAGAGTGTGTCAGATTACCTGTGAACCTCAGTCTTTCCAGGAGATGTTGCATCTGCCTGTTGAAGAACAAGAGAAGTGGAACACAGCGATGGATAAGGAGTTTGAGGCATTAGTGAGTCAAAAGGTGTTTGAGGTCACTGATTTGCCCCCATCCCAGAAAGCTGTTGGTTCCAGATGGGTTTTCAGAAAGAAGCTTCTTCCTGATAATACAGTGCAGTACAAAGCCAGGCTTGTTGCTCAGGGATTTGCACAGGAGAGGTTTTTGAACTATGATCTCACATATGCACCCACAGCTAGACCAGAGTCTTTACGTATGGTACTTTCTCTGGCTGCACAGCATGGACTTGTTGTCCATCATTTTGATGTTGACACAGCATATTTGAATGCAGAGCTCCCTGAAACTGTGTACATGAAGCAGGCTCCTGGCTATGCTTGTGACAATTCTCAGAAGGTGTACAGACTGCGCAAGGCGCTACACGGTTTGAAGCAGGCCGGACGTTGTTGGCATCAATGTTTAGATAAGGCTTTGTTAGAGCTAAAGTTTAAGAAGTCTGTTGCTGATCCTTGTGTGTATGTAAGAGGTTCTGGAAGTGATTACACAGTGTTGCTAACGTATGTTGATGATTTTTGCCTAGCAACTGGTTCTTTGCACCTTGTACAAGAGTTTGCAACACAATTGAGACAGTACTTTCAATTGAAAGACCTAGGTGAGCTGAAATACTATCTAGGTGTTGAAGTCACTAGAGCTCAGAGTGGTGAGTTCTATCTGAGTCAGAAAAGAAAAATTGACCAATTGTTGAGTCAACTTGAAATGTCAAATGCAAAACCAACCAAAACACCAATGACTCTTGATTTCCTAAAGGGTGATGCATGTGAGGAACCTTGTCCTCAACCTGCATTGTATCACTCAGCTGTAGGAAGTTTGCTACACTTAACACAATGGACACGCCCTGACTTAGCTTACTCAGTTGGAGTGCTTAGTCGTAAGGTTGCCAAACCATCCATGCGGGATTGGACAGGTTTAAAGAGGGTCCTACGCTATCTAAAAGGCACAGCTGATCTTTGTCTCAAAATATCAGCCACCAAGGCTGAAATGCCTGTGATTTATGCTGACAGCTCTTTTGCAGAAGAGAGAGACAGAAAGTCTGTGAGTGGTTTTGTTTGTTTGTTTGCAAATACACCCATTGCCTGGAGAGCAAGAAAACAAACATTAATTGCCGTTTCTACCTGCGAAGCCGAATTTTCGGCCCTCAGTGAGGCAATCAATGAAACGTATTGGTTAAAACAATTGTTTACAGATTTATCTGTAAATATAAATACACCAATAACAATGTATGAAGATTCCCAATCCTGTCTATCTCTAGCTGCTTCGGAAAATGTCAATAATCGCACGAAATACATCCATGTAAAATACCAAAATGTAAGGCATGCAATTCAGGAAAAATTTATACAATTAGAGTATTGTCCATCTGAGCTAAATATCGCAGACGTTCTCACGAAAGCACTTTCTCCTACAAAGCATACAACCATGGTAACCAGATTGGGGTTGGAGCAAATGTGTCTGAAATAAAATCATTTGTGTCTCTGTGTGCTTTTGAAATAACAGTTTTCCCCCACAGTGTTTCAAAAAATCCATGCGGAAGGGGTGTTAAGGTTATTTGGTTAAAGCATTCTATGCAGAATTAAACGCATGGCATTTTCTTCCACTGTGTCTGGCCAGAGAGTGGAAAAATACAAGTGAAAACAATCTACATTGTTTTCCGCATTGTAAGTTTGGTTCTCAAAACATCTGAGACGTAGATGGCAGGTGTTGAGATGTCTCTGTAGCTAGACATAATAAAAACTTGTAATCACGATTGTTCTCAAAACAACTATAGCTCAAAGAAAGGCCAATACACAACACTGCCATCGTGTGACGCTTTATAGTAAGTACAATTACTACCAGAAATGCTATGCCGAAAGAGATGCTCATGTTTGAACCAATCAGATGTGAGCTATGAACCATGGGTATTCCTTTATACGTATGTTCTATACACATATGTCTTCTGTTCTTTATGTAGACTGCTATCTGCATGTACTTGTATCTGAACTGTAACCATGCCTGGTCTTTGCACAGACCATGATGTTTTTCTTTCCTCACTTCTGGTGATGGAACTCTGCTTATGCTTTGATTTTACCTTTTTGCAATAATGCACTATACATCCATTATTGCCTTATGCTATCAATAAAGATATTGTTAGCCTTACAACGCGTTGTTTGGATTACTTCAAGCCTGGAACCCCGCATAGTTAACCATCACCTAACATCTTATCCTAAGGTGGTGGTGAGCCAGGCCAAGAGAAAGTGACTTGTCCAACGTTATTCATAAGCTTCCATGGCTCAGGTTGGACTTGAATCTGGGTCACTGATATCTATCCAAATCAAAATCCTCATTCAACCATGGAGGTAACTTTGGAGCAGTTATTAGCTCTCAGCAAAAATTTCATATAGAGTTGTTTGGAAGATAAAATCAAGGATGACCTGCATTTAATTGTTTTGAGCTACCAAAGGAAAGGCAGGATGTTAATCCTGTGGTTGTTATTTCCTTAAAACTAACATTGGTCTTTAAATGTAAAAAGAACTACCTAGAAATTTCATCCCTCATTCAAATTGTTTGCATGTAATTTTCCTTTCTTTTTAAAAACTAATTTAGTTTAAAAATATGCTTCCCTGCTCTAAATTATAGTGTGCAGCCATCTCCCTCAGACATTATGACACCAAATTCTAGACAGACCTATCTGCCAAAGACAGAGATAATATGAAATCCATTAAGGTGTGATTGGATGTCATGTGGAAATTTTGGGCAGTTATATTTACTCAGCCTTGTTGCAATTTTGAAATGGGACAGAGTAAATATTTAATCAAAACTTTTTTAGGTTTATGGATTTCTGTGTTTAATTCCTTATAGTAGCTCGTTATCTTCAAGAACTATGGGAAAAAATATTTTGCATAGAGCTATGTTATTTGAAATCTCTCTTGGTACTGAGAGAGAGAGGGAAGAAAAGTGTGATTAATGATAAACATCAAACTTCCCTGTGCATCATTTCAGTAATACCTGTGGGAGGACATCTTCAGTGCCAAGTTTCATACTTTTGTGGAAAACTAGAAGTACATAAGACAATTTGCCAAGTTTCTTTACGCGGATATACTATGCTTGGCATCTGAAACTGAAGACCAGAATGAGCTCTTATAATTCTTATTGTTGGGTGCATCAAATGAATACACAATCAATTATTTTCCAAGTATCTCTGAACAAATTTATCTGTGAATGAGTTTGTCATTTGGGTGCTCTTCTCAAAAGCATTTTCATCAACATTCTTTCCATCCAGTTGCTTCATAGAGAGGTGTAAAATAGCAAGGACCATATCCCCCAAAATTGTCTTATATGGTGGCTGTGTTACATGAGGTGTATTACTTTTCTTCTTTTCTTCTCTGTTTCTTTTTTCCTATTTTGGTGTGACTCTTCAATTATAATACAGTTATTTAAAATGTGTATTTTGTGGATGACAGGTGGCATATAAACTTAGTTTAATAAAAAGTTGTGCCTAAACTTGCTTAATTATACAACATTCAGCCATAAAACTGGCTTAGAACATTTTGCTATATGAAATGGAGCTCAGATGATGCTGCTCTCACATTGTGAGTAGCACTATTCATTCAGTTACCATATTCCACCCTCATTGTCCCCTCCACAGGCAGTCACTTCCTTTTGCTGCTTAAAAATAAATTTTCTTAAAATATTCCATAGATGGTACTGTACATGATTCCTTATAAAGTAGCATGTATGAACAACAACAACAAAAACAAGAACAAGTTCCTTTTTTTGCTGGAATGGTTATGAGTAAAAGGAAAATTATTCCACTTGTGACAATCTTCCCATATCTTTTCCTTCTGGTCTGAGGTATTTTCAGAGATTAGTAAAGTTTTAAATCAAATAATTAATATGCGTCCACAATTTCCTTTGCTGAATATATTTTTAGGATCTAAGACAAATATTTACTGTAAAGAATTAGTGGCATTTTTTCTTGACTGCTGCCAGAATGTCCATAGCTAAAGACTGGAAATATAAAACTATGATGTTGGAACTTTGTTACCAAAATGTTTGGCATATCGCCATAGCTGAGGAATTGACCTACACTCTTCACCTGCATTCTGTTCAAGCTAAAGTTAAAGCCTTCTCAAATATATAGTCTGATTTTATATTTTATGTCAATCAGGGAAACCATTATAGTTTTATGCCAGATCAAATCAAATCAAATCAAAGTTTATTGATTAGCCCTTAGGCCATATCAAAATACAAGATTATACAATAAATGTTATTAAAACTAAATAAAATTAATATAAAAGACAAATTGAATAAGAAGTAAATAAAAATACTGTAGATAAATATACATATAAGTGAAAATACACATCATATTTCTGTGTCACCCCTACAGTTTACCCCGATCAACCCCACATATGTAGATCTCAAGCTTATTGATTTGCTTAAATACAGTGCTGTGTTATATGTTATTTTTGGGTCTTGGCCACACATAAAATATGTTGTTTTGATATGTGATTCCCAATGGGTCATTCGTTTAATGTATGGGCCAAGGTACAGATCTCTCACATTCTTATACAAATTACAATTGAATAATATATGTGCTATATCCTCAATTTCAGGCTCTCCACATATACAAATGCGTTCATTATAAGGGATGCTGTTAAATCTCCCAAATCTGACCATTGTTATCAAGCTGATCAAATCTAGCTCGGGTGAATACCTCTCTGAGAGGTTTTGGCATTTGTATTTTTAAATAGTTGGCAATTTGAAAAGTGCATTTATATCGGCTCAGCCATTTCAGACTGCCAACCTTGCTAAGGGTGGCTATATCTTTTTGCACTTCTATATCCAATATTCTTTGTATAACACTCTTTTTGACTTGATCTCCGGAAGTGCAAGAGACAGGGAGACCGCAACACCTTATATAATTTATCAATTCTATTATCCAAGAGGTCTGTAGTTGGGATTTTATCTGTTCTAATAGACACAATCTTGGAAGTCTATCGGGCTCCATTTCATTGATTTTACACCAATAATTGTACGATCTAATTTTAGACTGTGAGTAGATTGTGTAAATTTCCAATTCGGCTCTAACTGCAGCAGCTGAAGTCCTTTTATCTACACCCAGGATACTTCTTAGATGCTGAGATTGTGCCTGTTCTATTAATGTAGTGGAATTTAAGCCCCAGACTTCTGCTGCATATAAAAGCATAGGTGTAACCTTAGCTTTATATACTTTGATTATCGGGACTAAGGAACCTGGGTAGCCATGTGTTTTTAATTTAAGTAGTAGATTCAGATGGGCCTTTGCTCTAAGTGAACTCCTTTGATGATGAGAAGCCCAAGAACCAGTCTCAGAGAAAATTACCCCAAGGTAAGGGAAGGTATTCACTTGTTCTATTACTTCACCATCTAATTGCCATCTATGTCTCTGCTGTCTTTTTCCAAACACCATAATTTTTTACTTTGATTTATTGATGATTAGAGAGTTATCCTGACAGTAGGAGCTAAGTCTTCTTAACAATCTATGTAGTCCAACTTGCAAATATGATGATAATATCATATCATTAGCATATAGCAAGGTGTTACAATATGTGTTTAGGGCTTTAGGCATATGAGCTGCAGGGTCCTTCATTACTCCTGGCAGGTCATTGATATATAGATTGAATAATAGTGGTGCTAATATGCACCCTTGTCTTACCCCTTTGTACGTGTTGATCCTGTTTGTCATAGCTCCATTTACCCCAAACCGCACTCTCAAACAGGTGCTTGTGTATAGGGCTTTAACCAATACCAGCAACATTTTTTATGCCAGATGACTATATTAATGTGTGGGAGACCTGCATTCTGTTCAAGCTAAAGTTAAAGCCTTCTCAAATATATAGTCTGATTTTATATCTTATGTTGATCAGGGAAACCATTATAGTTTTATGCCAGATGAATATATTAATGTGTGGGAGGACCCTTAAGGGATTATTAATATGTGGTTTTATGAATTGTTTTTCCTGTATCCCTTTTTAACCCGTATATGTATGTGTTTAATTTTATTGCACTGTTTATGGTCATTATAATTTGTTTTAGAAATAAAAATTATATATTACTGCTGTGAGGACTGTTGTTTTTCATTGTTCATACTAAGTATACTTTATCTTAGCTTCCCTCCCTCCCTCCCTCCCTCCCTCCTTTTTTGCCTTCTTACTCTGTGTGTGTTTGTGTCTAATCCTTGTGTGCCACCCAGAGTCACTTTTGTGAGATGGGCAGCCATATACATACATACATACATACATACATACATACTGCACATGCATACATACATACATACATACATACTGCACATGCATACATACATACATACATACATACATACATACATAAAAAAATAAAATAATATAAACAATATTGCATTCTGTTTCCAGTGCAACCATCTGCCTGCCTTTAGAAGGCCTGTAAGCAGAACCAGGGGGGCGTGGTGGCTCAGCGGGTAAGACGCCAAGCTTGTCGATCGTAAGATCGCAAGTTTGGAGGTTTGAATCCCTAGCCCTGCGTGCGGAGTGAGCTCCCGCACTCGCCCCAGCTCTTGCCAACCTAGCAATTCGAAAGCATGCAAGTGCAAGTAGATTAATAGGTACCACTTCGGTGGGTAGGTAACAGTGTTCCGCGTGCGTCATGACCGTGGAAGCATCTTTGGACAACACTGGCTCTTCGGCTAAGAAACGGAGATGAGCACCGGCCCCTAGAGTCGGACACGACTGCACAACTGTGCGGGGGGAACCTTTACCTTTACCTTTACCTTTACCTTTTATTTTTTTCCCCCAAAGTTTTTGTTTTCTATATACAGGAACACTTCAATCAACAACCACTGCTTTCTTTAAAAATGCATAATTCTACCCAGGAGAAAGCTAAATTTGCATATCTCAAATGAAGAGCAGTTGGCACCATCGTAAGAAGAATAAATCAAGTAAAAATAGGCTTTGCATTTGACTTTATTTAGCTTTCTGACTGTTACTATGATCCTTGGGCACACACTAAAACAAAACATCTGTTATATAGTTCAATTAGTATTATCTATAGCATAGTTAAGGCTGTAAGGAGAGGAAAAAGTGTTTTTTCTGTGTTGGGTCTGCAGTGAAAGTTAACACCAAATCTATAATCCTGAAGACAGAGAAACAGTGAAATATCATGATCAGAATTATATTTGCTTGGAAGTAAAACTTACTGAGTTCAGAAGGGTTGACTTCCAACCAGATGATATACTCCACTTATCTTGAGAGCAATTACCAGTAAAGTCAATGAATTTCTTTCTGAGTAGTGTTGTGTAAGATTAGTTTGTGACATGTTTTATTTCAAATGTTAGCATTGTTTTAAAGTGCCACCCTATCCTCCAATTTAGTTCAGAAAAAGGCTGTCTGGATGTGTGATGTTATCAGAGAGCTGAATTTGTGGACAGAGCTGAAATCATCCATTTTTCTATTTCAGGGGAAATCTCCACACTTTTCTACTGAGGGTTTGATTAGCTGAGAATAAGACAATGGTCCATTTAACTTGCAGTGGAAAACAAGGAAAATTATAGCCAGTAACCAATATTTAATGGAATCGTTACAAATATACCTGCACACATTTTAATGCTATTACTTTTTCAAATATCTCAAGAATACTAGAGTTTGGTTGCAGGCTTTAACATCGGTCTTATTTACATTATTAAATACATCTTATTTCCTAAGCAAACAGTACCAACAAATGCTTGTTGTGATGAGAAAAGGCAACTTTCATGAAATTACAAGGACTCAACATTCAGAATGTTCTAGTCCTTAAGTATTTCATAATGCTCAGATGCTAACATGAGTCATTATTTTGGTTATTGAATGTTACAGCTTCAGCCAGGGTTGGAAGCACTATTAGATAATAGGCACATTTCTCCCATTACCTAGCTCATTAAACTTAGTTAATTGCTTAAATGTAACAAACTGCTTCATTTGTCCATTGATCTCATTAAGGAGTATGCATATTCAAGCAGCAAACTTCCATATGTGCATACCTAGTTGGATTAAGAAAGGGAAAAGCAAATAGACACTCTGTATTATCTCAATGCATTTGCTTGGGCTGCATACAGGCCAAAAATCAGAAAGACAACCAATCAACTGTATGAGAAGGAAAAGAAGATATCTGGATGAAGTCATCTTCTTCCCATCAAATAGTTTATCGTAATGTCATCTGTCTGGTCTGATTTACCCTTATGCAAAATTAGACTGTTGGAATACTTTGCCTTTTTGAATGATACAGATAATACTGATACATTTCAGGTGATCATGCATTCCTAGCCAAAAATTAGATATTGTTTTTATCCCAAAAACATAATAGAAAAGTTTTATTTAACTGCATTCTTTTCATCTTCTTTCAGCATATGCTACTAAATGTATACATCCTATTTCCTTTTCTTTAACAGGATCTTTGATATTATTTTGGAAGAAAAAAAATAGTTTCTACAAACTTTGCAACTGCAAGCACATCATTCCTATGATCTAAATAATAGGATATTTTTCACTATTTGTGTTGTTCAGATACAAAATCGGATCAAGAAATATAGTTTCTGTCATGGCAAGAGATTTTCTCTCTCTCTCTCTCTTGCAGCTAGATGGCTTTTCCTCTTCATCAAAATGCCTTTCTATTGCTGTTTTTTTTTCCTGTGCCCTAGACAACAATATAACATTCAAATTTATTTCAGCAATGGCAAGATTGTTTTGATAGTGGGAATAACCACAGTCCAAGTTAAAAGATCAAGCCTGACTCAGTGACTCTGTCCATTTATCTATTCCATGGCTCACATAATTATCCACCCTGGCTATTTTCTGTATACATTCTTCAGACTATCAAGAAAGCTTCAGTCAAAAATCATTTCTTATTATACATGAGACAGACAGTCTAAGCACAGCATTTATCTCCTGGAATATTTGCTATTGCAATTTCTTTCTGTGAAATCTTCAGAGCAATGTACCCCATGCACTTATGGACACACAGGCTATGCCCCTTGGCCCTTTTTCTAAGGCCTTTGTCTTCTTCCAAGCCCCCAAACCCCAGCTGGGTGTTCTACATTGTTAACCTTTCTCTCATTGTGACAAAATAATGCTTAGCATTTAAACTGATGGGATATGGGGAAAGTTATTTAGGCTTTAGTGTCACTGAAATCATGTTAGAATCCCTGAGACTGGCAGAAAGAGTCTTAAAATTATTGGAGGGAATATAAGATTTAGATGAAGCCCACATTTTGAAACAGAGTGGTGGGGTCGCACAGAATAGATTTTCATTTTACCAAAGTGGAATGGATGGGTTTGAGCTTACAGTACATGTCTGCAGATATGTAAAGCTTTGGTCTTTAAGGTTGTGGTCTGTTTTTCTAGAGATCCAGCATGCTGCATGTGGCAACACAAGGGCAACACCCAAAAATACACAGAAAAGATTTAGTCACAAGTAAAATGCAGCAATGAAAAGAGAAAAAGAGTGAGAGGAATGGATTCAGAGACTTATAGGTATTCCATCAAATCAGAATGACTATTTTTATTAAGCAATGTTTAGAGTATCATTATTTACCCCAATCACAGCATCTTAGTGAAAGCTTGCATGGGTCCTGGGGTAGAGTTCTGTGGTTTTGCCTCAAGTTACTTTATTGTTGCCTAGTCTCTCATTTTCTGAGCTGTGTTTGCTAGCTGACTTGGTTTAAGGACTGGTTTGTCACCTGTAAAGAACAATCCATTTGCCCTATTTATTTCTGGATACTCCCCAACCATCAAGTCCATCACATTCAAGAAGGGGAATTATCATCCATTACAAATAATACCCCATCCCCTTGCAAAACTTCTCCTAATGTACCTGTTTAAAATTTAGTAGAAAGCATTGTCTATAAAAGAGATCATTATCTTTTAATTTAATTGTCTCCTGTGGCAGGACAGTAATGTTACAAGCATGAATATTGTCTCAAATACCTGCAAAGATTTTTATGACCTTTGGCATCATTCACCCTCTTAAAACTTCACCTTTCTTCCCATTAGGCTGGAAACCAAATGAAATGAACAAAGAAAAGCTGTTATTTCAGTTTTATTATGCTAGTAAATAGAAATATAGAGCTATGATGTGTGTTTTTTTCTCCCTCAGATCTCATTCTAGTTCCACAGACTGTCCTTGAAATGATCCCGACTAGATCAGGCCATTTCTGGACTAGGATTAGGGCTTTCAAAATAGATTTGGTGGTCTTTGTACTTGGTTAATATTTGTCCTCTGATCATGTTACCTGGATATCCACATGAGAGCACCAATGTTTGCAAGAAGAATATCTACCTCTAAGCAGCTGCTTGTGGCCATCTGCTATAAGCTGCTCCTTACAGATACTGACACCAGTGGGTAGATGCCTAAAGCCAGGGCCAATGGGATTTCCTTCACATAATTAACAGTGAAGACAGTTATTGTCACACTCCAACTAATACGTTGTTTCAGTAGGACAGTTACAAAGTGGCTTGAAGGTGGCAGCCTTTCTTTCTTGTTGAAATATATGAAACCAATATGAGACTAATTTGAACTAACAAGCCTAATTTGTCAAATTACTGGAAGGCATTAAGCAAATGACACTTGCTTTGCTTTGCAACAGCCTCATACATCTTCCACGTAGACCTTACATAACTGATCTATGTGTGGTGACTGCTATGAGGAAATAAGCATTAGTCTCCAGGTAATCTTTTATTTGACATACTGCCATTAGAATGCATGCTATGTTTACCTGAAAACCATTAGAATGTGGGCGTATGAGGGAACCACCTTTTTCAAAATACTTTCTACTGAAACTATTATCATCCCTTTCATGTGAAAAGGAGGACATATTTTCTGAGATGAATATGAATAGTTAGATATTATTTACATATCTAGAGAAGATATGGTTTCCCAAAGCTGTGGCTTCCAGGTACTTAATTTCTCATACCTCAGCTCTCCATCTTGTCTATTAAGTTAGGTTGGAAAAGCTTGAATCAAAACATTATATTTGATAAGTAAAGTCAGTTTTCAATACAAAATGCTGTTCCAGAGTTTCAGTGATTTAATCCACTAAACTGAGCAAATAAATTAATTATTTAGTATGAATTTAACCCTGCTATGTAACTGAATCCAGCCTGAATCTGGTTGTCCATTTTTTTAAAAAAAAATTGAGTCCAATGTAACCTTGTAGAAGATCATTATCTTTTAATTTAATTGTCTCCTGTGGCAGGACAGTAATGTTACAAGCATGAATATTGTCTCAAATACCTGCAAAGATTTTTATGACCTTTGGCATCATTCACCCTCTTAAAACTTCACCTTTCTTCCCATTAGGCTGGAAACCAAATGAAATGAACAAAGAAAGATGCACAGCATCTTTAATCTGTAAGTGATTCTTCTAAATCTGTTGACCATGATACTCATATAAACCATCAGAGGGGCATGATGTGTTCTGACGGTTCCACTTCTACTTGCAATGATTGTCTCAGAGACTTGTATGTATGTATGTATGTATGTATGTATGTATGTATGTATGTATGTATTCATTCATTCATTCATTCATTCATTCATTCATTCATTCATTCGATTTATCACTGCCCAACTCCCCCAAGAGGGACTCTGGGTGGTTTACAATCAAACATAATTAACTATAATACAAATATAAATAAAGTTAAATAAACATGAAAATAACAATTCATGAATATAATAAATTTAATAAAATCCAGATGGCAGTATCTTGTTTAAAACCATGGAAAGGGCACTCTAGGGCCACCCTAAGGTGCATTCACTAATATAGTATTCTTTTGTTATTCTGTGGAATTCCACAATGTACTGTTTTATCTCCAGGGCTGTTTATGTTCTATATGCAACTACTGGAAATAGTCATTAGGAGTTTGGGAATGAGGCATCAGCGTCATGCTGTTGATGTCTGTAGCTTGAATCATGTCAACTGGATTTCTATTTTCTCTGTGGAAACGTTTCGCTCCTTATCCAAGGAGCTTCTTCAGTCTGAGCAAAGTTGGTAAGGGAATCCTAAATATGTTTCTAGGTAGCTGTGTGACCTTACACCTGGGGGCATGGTTATATTGAGATGTTATTTTAAGTCCTTTTATTATCTAAAGGAGGATCGTTAAGATCACCATGCTGCTGTTGAGCTTGTGAAATGGTCTTAATCTTCCTAGGCACAGAAGACAGAGCCGGGAGAAAGATGGGAGAAAGATTGTGCCTGAGGCCCCCACCTCTATTCAAGGAAGGATTTTCCAAGTTGGCATAAATGGATTCCTATGCCAACTTGGAAAATCCTTCCTTGAATAGAGGTGGGGGCCTCAGGCACAATCTTTCTCCCATCTTTCTCCCGGCTCTGTCTTCTGTGCCTAGGAAGATTAAGACCATTTCACAAACTCAACAGCAGCATGGTGATCTTAACGATCCTCCTTTAGATAATAAAAGGACTTAAAATAACATCTCAATATAACCATGCCCCCAGGTGTAAGGTCACACAGCTACCTAGAAACATATTTAGGATTCCCTTACCAACTTTGCTCAGACTGAAGAAGCTCCTTGGATAAGGAGCGAAACGTTTCCACAGAGAAAATAGAAATCCAGTTGACATGATTCAAGCTACAGACAATTCCACCTGGATGACTGAGAACATTCATAGACACATGCTGTTGATGGTTTGCTCAGTTTCTCCATAACAACTGAATTGAGATAGGCTGGCCATCTTCTCAACTAATGTATAGATGAAGTGATGATGTGAGTGTGAGTCAATAAACTGAGAATGAACCCTGAAAAGAGGAAGACCTTGTGGATAAGTGTCTGTAGCTTGAATCATGTCAACTGGATTTCTATTTTCTCAGTGGAAACGTTTCGCTCCTTATCCAAGGAGCTTCTTCAGTCTGAGCAAAGTTAGTAAGGGAATACTTAACTATGTTTAATAAACTTAAACTATGTTAAACATATTTAAGGATTCCCTTACTAACTTTGCTCAGACTGAAGAAGCTCCTTGGATAAGGAGCGAAACGTTTCCACTGAGGAAATAAAAATCCAGTTGACATGATTCAAGCTACAGACAATTCCACCTGGATGACTGAGAACCTTCATAGACTTGTGGATAAGTGATTTATGAGTACATAATTGGGGAAACTGTCCATTCTAAATTGGGTTGCATTCCCTCAGAAGAGCCAGACACTTTTTTGAGGTGTTCCTAGTGTCATAATTGTCACTCCAGTCCTAAGTAACATCTATGGCTGGGATAGGGTTAGGTTGCTTATTATTAACTTCAATTTTCTGGACAGGAACAGTTTGTTCATATACTAGTAACCTCTCATTTAGATAACTGCAATGTACTTTATATAGGACTATCCCTACATTGGTCTACAACCCATTAAATGTTTGTGTGAGGTTGCTGAATGAGGAACCTGTCCATATACAAGTTTCAGATATTTTTTCCTTTACTCTGGACTAAATAATTCAAGTCAGAGATACCTAACAAACTTCTTTCAGTTCACTGGTCATTCACAGAAATAGTATTATTTCACTAATTTTCAGTAAAGCTTCTCTGTGATAGTACTTGCTCTCTGGAAAGTCCTCTACCTCTGAAATCTGTGAGGCAACTACTCTGCGTTACTTCAGGCTTCTGAAAAACTGAGTCTTCACTCAGCTTTCCCAGCGTATAACTTGGTTTTAATTATTTTTTTTCCATTCTCTCTTTAACCTGTTTTTATATATTGTTCACATTTTAAGTTATTTTCAAATTATTAATTTAAATGTATTAACATTGTATTATTTTAAATTTATTTTTTAAAATTAATTATTTTTATTAAGGCTGTGCAGCACTTCAGATCCAAAGACCCTCCAAAAAGTGCCTCATAGAGCACAGAGATGTAAATGAAACACCTTTCCAGATTGCAAGTTCTTAAAGCATCTGCATATTTTCCTGGGTTCACATGTCTGCCACATTTGTTTTAAGGAATTGCAGACAGGTGAGATGTGTATCCCCATGCAGTCAGAAGCACTGTTTTGCCTTTAAATCTAAAGGGCTGCATAGAGTTATTATAACCAATTTGAGATGTGAGTCCATGGGAAGAAGTATCAAAATTGTGTATTAATGATTTTAATTCTGTTGTAAACCGCCCAGAGTCCCCCTTGGGGGAGTTGGGCGGTGATAAATCCAATAAACAAACAAACAAACAAACAAACAAACAAACAAACACCATTCAAAGTTATGACAGTGCTGAAAAAGGAGATTTACTTGTGGTCCTTAAAGTTGCAGCAGTTGCAGCATCCCCTCAGTCACGTGTTCACGATTTGGGTGCTTGGCAACTGGCACACATTTATGACGATTGCTGCGTCCCACGGTCACGTGATCACCATTTGCGACCTTCGCAGCCAGCTTCTGAAAAGCAAAGTCAATGGGGAAGTTGGCAGGAAGTTACAAGTCATGGTCACATAACATCATGCTTAATGACCTGTGGTGATTCGCTGAACGATCACAGCCAGAACTGACATCGTAAGTCAGCGCAGTCATGTGACGTTTCACTTAGCAACCACACCACTTAGTAGCAGAATTGCCAGTCCCAGAAGTGAGTACTACCTGTATATAGACCAAATGAATTCATTTGTTAAACAGATTACCAATGTATAACTGGAATTCATTCATCAAGGATTATCTACTGTTCCATCAAACATACAGAGATGTATTTTGTAAAGACCATGAGAGAATCAGTTTGATGCAGCTGTTCATACTTTTCTCTGTTGATGCTACCAATATGCACTGAAAGAATTTAATGTATTTATGCATATTGTTCTATCAAGATGAATGTTGTACTTTGGTGTGAATGTAGACCTGATACTCTCAAGCAATAAAGTGAAGTAACCTGTTTTGAATGGAATAAAGGAAGGGAAAATAGATGAAGGCAACAGAAGACAGAAGTGATAGCTTTTGCCAAAAAAGGTAGAAAGCAGAAATAGATCATAGAAGGGCAGGGGACTAATGTAACAAATACCTTCCCTTGATGCAGTTTTTCAGTATTCAAGTCATGGAAAATGCACAAGGATTTTGTAATCCTTCAGAATCAAAGAAACTTGGCAATGATTCAAAAAATTCTTCTGCATGAATGCCTTTAACTAGAACTTGCACTACAGTTCAGAGATGGATCCTTACTGCAGTTTCAAGTCTTTGAAAATAGTGCAAACCAAGCTCACAAGATGAAACTAGAAACTGGTCAGTTGAAGACCACAGTAATTAATATTTTATTGACCAGTTTGGCTTAAATGCCATTATTTCCTAGAGAGCTGATGCTTCTTGTCCTGTATACCAATTTCAGTCCTGATGGTCTCAAGCACTTTTGAGACCATGTGGCTCTCATGAGGTGGCTTTTCTGTATAATTTTTTTTACCATCTTTTAGAATTTACACACACTAAGAAAATAATCAGAGAAAGGATTTTCAACACTGAGAACCAAAATGAAACTGTTCTGATATCAGACCACATTGGAAAACAAGCAGTCCATCCTAGGTGACAACTGGTGTGTTTTGCCAGTGGTATGGCTGCTGTGTTTTGCACCAGATGTAATTTTTGGGTCACCTGCAAAGGCAGCCCCACATAGAAAACATTGCAGTAGGCAAACTGGGTGGTAATCAGGACATGATCCCAGTGTCTGGGCAGCTCACTTACTTCACCATTCCAACAAAGATTCTTTCTTTCTTTTTTCTTTTTTTTAGAACCAGGTGTAACATATGACTGTCAACGATTTTATATGGAAAATTGAATAAATTTTCCATAGTTTGACAAACATGTCACTGTTATCTTGACATTGTGGAATCCATCCATCACATTGTTCCTTTTATAATGATTCTTTAAAAAGCCACGTCTTTCCTTTTTTATTATATGTTTCAGGATGGTCTGATGAATTTTATGTTATCTTTCTTTTATCAGACCTGTAATGTTGCACTACAACTGACAGTTGCACTACAACTGTCATAAATAAATGACCTTGAATTTTATTGAGCAATATACTCATATGCATCTCTTGAGGAAATATTTATGTTTATGGGGTTTCTTTTTAGTATTTATATGTTAGATCTGTTTGTTTGTATGTTTGTTTCTAATTGTTGATCAAAATAAATTGAATTCAACTGATTGCTCGATGAATGCTGGAACAGATATCTGAACAGTTCAGACTTTTTAAATTACTGTCCTGGTAATGGATGAGGCAGAGGGCATTTAGGCTTTGTTTAAGTCCATCCAAAATGTTGTGGTCTCATAGTTTATCAATGCACATAATGCTGAAGAAAACTTGAGCAATTGAATCAAGATTGTTTCCTCTTGTATGGTGCTTTACTCATGTATCAAAAAAGAAAAAAAAGTAATAATTCTTAATGCAATTGTTCAATGTTTGCATTAAATTAGAATAGCTGTCAAACTGGCTGGTGTTTATTTGACTGTAATCCAGGATTAGCAAGGCTATATTTATGTGTATTGTGTAGGTGGATTAAATTAAAGTCAGTATTGTAAATATTTTAATGGTAGGTTAAGCATAACTCAATTATCAGCTAGTAAGAAAACTTGGCACCATTGAAAGATCTGAAAGACCTGAAAAACCAGGTTAGGGACAGATCATCCTGGACAAAATCCATTGATGTGGTTGCCAGGAGTCAAAAACAACTTGATGGCACATAATCAAAGGAAAGCAAAGAAAAATTGGTCTTAGGAATCTCTAGCAAAAAGCATGCAAATGGCATGGGTTACTGTGTACTAAATCAGGCTTGCTTCCTTGCCTGTGTCATTCTTTCCAACCGCACATTGCCCTCATTATCAATCAGCCAGGACTGAGTATAAGAATCAGGTCAAATGTATGTCCTCCTAAACACTTTGGCCATTGCATTTTCCTTCAGGAGACAAGTATGCAGACAGCTGTCTTGCACCAGATTATCTACTGTCTCATCAAGCACATTATCTATTCTATCCATCTGATTGTAGATGGATAGAATAAGGCGTGCTGTTCCTTATAACTTATTCTGTGAGATTACTGGAAATACCAGGGATCAAATCTAGTCACTTTGCACTAAGCCATGTGCTTTCTACCACTGACTTTGGCTCACCCTTCTTTTCACTTCCCATAATTCCCATAAGAGCTATCAGCCTACAGTGGTGGCCCATTGTTCTGATCACATGTCCAGAAGCAGGAGAAGGGAAACCAACAAGCTTAAAAACTTAAAAATATTGAGCAGAATGTGCCTAACTATCACAAGAGAAAATGGATATTCAGTATTTTGTCTTGTAATAGAGCTAAGTCTTCATTCCCACCCCTCACCTTATCTGGTAAAATCAGCAATTTGGTTGAAAAGTTTAAAATAAGTGATTATTGGTTAGTGCTTGCTGAAGTCATTAATCCTGTGGAGTTGCAGTTTTCTACAGGGAAAAAGAACAGGTTTAGCAACTTTTTATTCTTTGCACAAAGGAATGCATAGACTTAAAATAATGTCAAAGACAACTGGTAATTGGTAACTACAGCTTAAATTACAGAGATTCATTCAGCAGTTATAATGCTTCAGATCCTTAGATAAGAACTCAGCAACAATTGCCTAAAAATTCATACAAAGTTACAACTGGGCAAACTGCAAATAGTTTGCTACATTAAGCCTTTTATCTTTCACAGTGGTACTATGCAACTCAAAATGAAATTATATTTGAAAATATTCAATACACCACTTAAATTGTTTGCTTTTGTAACTCAGGCTTTGAATGCAATGTTTCGAAATTGAAACTCACAAGAACAAGTTCAAATTTGAAAAGTGGATGCTTCCAGTTTATTAGCACCACTCAATTGTTTCTCAGTAATCAATAATACAAAATTTCAGAAACTGTCATTTGCCATTACAAAACACAGTGATAGAACCTTTGTATATGGAACCAGAAACCAGTTTCAGGCCTGTACAGTTCTTTGACGCATTTGAGTCAATATTAGGGCTGGAGGAGACTGTCAAAATAACCAAAAAACAATTTCCAGTGTAGAAATATTGGATGAGAATGTATATGTAGAAAAGTTTAGAGATGCTCATTAATTAGGTAAAGGTTCCCCCCGCACATTTGTGCAGTCGTGTCCGACTCTAGGGGCCGGTGCTCATCTCTGTTTGTTAGCTGAAGAGCCAGCATTGTCCGAAGATGCTTCCACTGGCCAGCATGATGCACGTGGAACGCTGTTACCTACCCACCAAAGTGGTACCTATTAATCTACTTGTATTTGCATGCTTTCGAATTGCTAGGTTGGCAAGAGCTGGGGCGAGTCCGGAAGCTCACTCCCTCATGCAGGGCTAGGGATTCAAACCTCTGAACTTGCGATCTTCTGATCAACAAGCCTGGTGTCTTACCTGTTGAGCCACCACGCCCCTTGCTCACTATTTAAACACATGTATTTTACCAAGCAGGAGGTGCAGCAAAATCAAGCAAAACAAACAAACAAAATCCTTACTCTTTGATATTGGAAAGACAATGATACCCAGAATTTCAGTCTTGAATCAATGACATGTATTCAATTTTTGCCTATGAACAGGCTCTGTATTAGTAATTGAAAGTCCATAATATCATTATGTGGGCTCAAGATTGAATGATATGATTTTTAAAAGTTGGGCTGTTAATAATAATTACACAAAATTATTTTGTTCTTTTTCTTGTTTTCTTTATATTGTTGTACTGTATTGTATTATTGTACATTTTATTCTGGTTTTTAATTTAAAAAAATAAAATAAAAATATTTTCTTATTATTTTATTATGGAATGAAGAAAGAAAACTTTACCCCAAAACTTAAGTCAAATTTTCCCTTTTATTTCTAATTTGGTTTGGTAAATGAGGTTCAGCTAGGAGAAGGACTTGCTAACATTAATTGAAATAAAGAGAGAAGCATGTATTCCCCAACTAATTAAATTAAATTCCAGGAAATTTCCTAGGAAGCTTAATTTTGAACTATATGTTAAATTACAAATCCCCAACATACCAACAGCTTATTAGAAAAATCTTTGAATTGAGATTATAAGAAAGATAACTCAGCCTTGAAGAATATCTCCATCATGAGGGTCAGAAAGTTTAGAGAAGCATTGGAATAGCACAGTTAGTTCTTGGTAATCCTAGTTTTTTTTGGCAATGCCATTTAGCTATTTTTCTTGGGCTTTCCTTTCAGACTTGTTGCCAGCTCATATGGCTTAAACCCATTGGCCCAAGAAATTTGTCTGGAATCTATTTTAATTTAATATGATTCCATCCAACACAACATTTTTCTACTTCTCATTTCTTCACAATTTTTTAAATAGTAGGTTGCCTTAGTTTTCCAGAGGGAACTAAGATCTCAAGCACATTATATCTATTGGCATTTTTTTTTCATTCTATTTTAACACATCTATGGAGAGTCTTGGGTTTTCCATTATTCATTCTCCACACCAATTCTACCAATGCTACCTAAAATGAGGAGAACCAGTACTTATCCTAAATACCATTTTCTTGATGATACTTAGAAAGACATGAGTCAATTGGATTCACAAACATTTTGAATCGTAACAATGAAGTTATGGAGGGGAATCTTTTCCAGTGTGGAATATGGAGGTGATATTGGTGTCCCTTGGATTAAAAAAAAAACATTGATACAATTACAAATTGTCATTTTTATCCCTATAATAGAAATCTTCTTGCCTTTCAGAAATTGTGGATTAGATCACTAATGATTCCTGCCACTGACCATTCTTGGTAATTCATAATACTGTATATAGAGTAAAGGGCACCACAATTAACAATTTTGTTTGGGGAGTGAAACTCTCCTGGACTGTTTGTTCCTCAAGCGACATATTCTCCTCTTGCCTTGACCCCTTTCCTTATCTGGGCCATGCAAAACATTTAACAACTAGAAAAATATTTCTTTAACAAGGAAGGGGGGGGAAGGAGAAATACCTTTCTTATTTTCATTCTGAAACATGTTGTAATTCAGATGAAACAGAATAATAGTAAGGAAATAATACATGCCGTATATTGGGAATCCCATTTTCTATTTTGTTACCTGTCCTCAACCCAGAATCTATAAGAACAACAAGCTTCATTTGCTCTACTTAGCCAAACAGTCCCTATATTTACCTAATGCCACTTTCCCCTTCATATTTTATAATGTTATTTTCCATCTCTCTGTCATTAAGTTAGGGGATTTTGTAAGGGTACGAACTCAAAATAGTTTGAGCCTCAAATTCCAATTCTAAATGTTCCAACTGTGAACATGTATGTTCTGAGAGTTTTGTCCCAAAATTGTTGGGAGCAGGGTTGTTTATGCTCTTTGCTCAGGATAACACAAGGTCATTTTAATCACATTATTACTAGTGTTTTGAGTGTTCCAAGTGTTTTGATAAACTCATTCTGGCTTATTTGTTTGTTTTGCATTAATAATTATGTCCTATCCATTTAATCCTTGTTGCTATGGGCAGAATTGGTAAAAACAAGAAAAGGGCATAGGAGAATTAACTAAGCATATGTTCACAGATGGAAACTCAGTATGGACATAAGAAAATAACTGTTGCCTGCCTGGTAGTTAAGTTTAATTCTGTTTAAAATGTACTATGGGAAAGTTAGGATACAATTCATGACATGGGTTAATAAAATATTATTGGTCAAACCCCTCTGTGTTGCTCTGCTTTCTCTTTGCAAGCACTAAAAGGTAAAGGTTCCCCTCGCACCTTTGTGCAATTGTGTCCGACTCTAGGGGCCGGCTGCTCATCTCTGTTTGTTAGCCGAAGAGCCAGCACTGTCCGAAGATGCTTCTGCGGTCATGTGGCCACATGACATGCGCGGAACGCTGTTACCTTCCCACCGAAGTGGTACCTATTAATATACTTGCATTTGAATGCTTTCGAATTGCTAGGTTGGCAAGAGCTGGGGCAAGTGCGGGAGCTCACTCCATCACGCAGGACTAGGGATTCAAATCTCTGAACTTGTGATCTTCCAATCGACAAGCCTGGCATCTTACCCACTGAGCCACCGCGCCAGTTTGCAAGCACTGCAGGTATGCAAATGCAAAAATGTTTAGTGTGTGTATGTGCATGTGTGTCTGTTACAAGTGTTAAAGTACTTGACTGAGCTGAAGCCTGTTGTGCCCCATTCAGGCCACCAGAGCCTCCATGGACTGAGACAGAACCTCCATGCTTTCACTCTGATGACCAGGTATGGAGATATAAAGTTGTGTATTATCAGCATACATACATGTCCATACATGCTGCAAGTAACTTATTCCCTTTGAATCCTTATTGCTATGCAGTCTTATTTTTGCTTCTGTGTATTGAGCTTTGGCAAATAAACATTTGACATATAAAACTTTGTGTGCTGTTGCTAATCAAGCTTTTTTTTTAAAAAAAACAGTTAATTCACTGCACAACTGTGTTTGAATTATTTTTGAGGTGTGATGCAGAGATTGGGTACATAATGCAAAAAATGTGCATTTTTGTGCAGTAGGAGAAAGCCTCTATCAAGCCAGTAGCTGGAGAGAAGTAGGGTCCCCAAAACTCCTTAGTCATCTTGTTGATTGATTCGCCAGAAGATTCAGTAAGAGAAAGGCAGATCAACTCTCCTAGCCAATAGGGAAGAGCTGATAGAAGTGAAAAAAGTAGTGAGGACTTCTGGTGGGGACAACGGTGGATTTCACAGGTTTTCCCGTGAGCTCCGCAGGCTGACCTGACTGCAGAATTTTTTTCGGGCTCAGGCAGGCTTCCTTGGAGCCCAGAAGTGTTCTCCGGAGCAAGAAGAATCCCAGGAATCACCCCTGTGTCCTCTGGATGGATGGCCATAGCTAGAAGATTGCAAAACAGACTTTCGCGTATGACTGGTGAGTGATCAGCTGGGAGGCGGGGTTGACATCCTTTCCCAAGCTGCGCTAAAGCCAAAAACAGACTGTAAAACCAACCACCTCATTTCTAAAACACCAAGGTTTTTTTTTTTGTATATTTGATACCTAAGAGAGGCTTTTTATAGCGACGGAGCGGCAGCTTCCATGCTGAGCTCCTGCTTAATAGCAGATTTATTTATGGATTTTTATTTATGGACTTTTTATCTTAAGTATTTTTATCTCACCTAATTGAAGCAAGGAAGGAGGTGCCTCCAATAATGAGCTTTGCTAACAAGCTCCTGCTATTTTATTTTAGTATATTTTAAATTCACCATTCAACTTCAAATAGTTGTTAGTCTTCTACGGAGCAGAAGATCTATAGCAAAGATGTGGAATCTCTTGGTGATTTTCATTATTTTGGGGATTTATTAATTTGGAAATTTAAGGAAATAAAATAGACTTTTATGTTATATTTTATCCTGGAGAGTAAAGACATCTAGAGCTGAAGCTCTCCCTCCCCCCCCCCCTTTTTTTTTTTTTTTTTTGATTTTTTCCTTTCTCCTCTTTGGGACTTCTGATTACAAGTTTGCCTGAGAACTGGATTGTTATTAAAAATTTTCAAGGATATTTTGACTACAGTTAAAGGAAATACCCGTTGTACTCTTATCTTCTATTTTTTCTATATGAGAATTGTTGATTTTACCAAAGTACACTCTGTCCTTTTTTTTATGCAACAACTATTAAGAAAAGGCAGTATTATTTTCACTTTTTAATTTTTATTGTATATTGATTTTTTTTCTTTTCCTTCTCCTATTCACCTTTTGCTCTTGAATTTTTGAATAATTTTTTACCCTCCCTCTTCCACTTCCCTTTTTTCCCTCCTTTTTTTTGTTGTTGTTGTCTGTTGCTGTTTCCTTTTGTCTTCCGTTATTTTTCTTTCTCTTTTTTTACAGGAATACTACACGCAATATGGCCACTCTGGCTGCAAGAGTGAAGAGGGACAGAGATAAGGAAAAGGAGAAAGAAACAGGGAGAATGCCTACTGATTCCATCGCATCATCTTCTGAAGTACCAACATCAGACATGAAAAAAATATTGGATGCGATTGCAGCACTGAACCAAAAAATTGATGACTCAACTGCTACCTTGGAGAAAAAGATGGATGGCTCAATTGCTACATTGGAGAAAAAGATGGACGATTCAATTGCCTCCTTTAGATATAAAAATGGGGAAAAAAATCAACAATTTAGGTCAACAAGTAGATAAAAAAATGGAAGCAATGAAAGAAGACTTAAAAGAAGAATTTAGAAAAGAAACACAAAATATTAAAGAGGTAGTAAATACCTTATCAGGGGAATCTAAAGAGACACAAGAACAGGTAAAGAAATTAGAGATTAAATCAGAATCTATTACTAAAGATATGGAATACAACTTAGATGCTATCGCTCTAGCAGAAATGAGAGAAAAAGAATTCATATTGAGATTGAGAGGAGTTCCAGAAAAGTCAGATGAGAATACGAGAGAATATATAGTTGGTGCTTTAGCTCAATACTCACAGATAGAAGAAGAAGATCTGGACTCAGAAATAGATAAAATCTTTAGAGTTAACTCACGTTACGCTAGAGAGAAGAAAGTGCCAAGAGACATATTGATATATTTCGTGAGGAAAGTTACAAAAGAACAAATTTTGAAGAAGCACTACAGTGACAGATTAAATATAGCAGGGAAAGAGATAATTGTCTTAAAAGAAGTCCCATTAAGAATATTAAGAAAAAGAAAAGAATACTCCTTCTTTACAGATAAATTAAAGCAAAATAACATATCATTTAGGTGGGAAAGAATAGAAGGAGTATCTTTTACTTTTAAAGAACAAAGATTTAAAATAAATTCCATTTTGAAAGCAAAGGCCTTCATAGAGAAATATATGACAGATATGAGCGAAGCATCTAAAGTTCTGGAAGAAATGAAAGAGACATTTAAAGATAACGAAAAGAGTGAGGACTTATCGGAGATGGGAGCTACCGGAGTGGATATAAAAAAGAACTTTTAAATATCCAAATCATTGGCGATCACTCGTAGCCGAGTAAGATTGTCTTCCAAAGGTAAAATTTTAACGGTGGATCCGTAAGTGGCTGTAAAGGCCAATTCTGGATCCGCACAACCTCCCACAGTGGGGGCATAGGTTTCCGGGTGGGAGACGGTCATGATGAGGGTTTGCCTGACGTGCCTTCCTTTTAACTCTTTTCTCCCTTTCGCCCTGTACTCGTACTTCTTCAAAGTCCATAGCGCCATTAATAAAGGATGACCTCCAATTGAAACGCTCATGAGTTAGGGCTTCCCAGTTCTCAATGCTGATATTACATTTTTTTAAATTAGCTTTGAGAGTATCTTTGAATCTCTTTTGCTGTCCACCAATATTCCGTTTTCCATTCTTAAGTTGGGAGTAAAGTAGCTGCTTTGGAAGACGATGGTCAGGCATTCGAACAACATGACCGGTCCAGCGAAGTTGATGTTGGATGATCATTGTTTCAATGCTGGTGGTTTTCGCTTCTTCTAATACGCTAACATTAGTCCGCATATCTTCCCAAGTAATTTGCAGAATTTTTCGGAGGCAGCGTTGATGGAATCTTTCAAGAAGTTGGAGGTGGCGTTTGTAGAGGGTCCATGTTTCACAGGCGTACAGAAGGGTTGGTAGTACAATGGCTTTGTAAACAAGCATTTTGGTCTCCCTGCGAATGTCCCAATCCTCAAACACTCTACGCTTCATTCGGGAGAAAGCTACACTCGCAGAGCTCAGGCGATGCTGAATTTCAGCGTCGATGTCGGCTTTTGTAGATAGATGGCTGCCGAGATAAGAAAAGTGATCGACATTTTCTAGTGACACACCTTTAAGCTGGATTGATGGCGCTGCGGAGGGATTGGTTCGAACTTGCTGGTAAAGCACTTTGGTTTTTTTAATGTTAATCGAGAGGCCGAGTTTTTCATATGCTTCTGCAAAGATGTTTAGGATAGTTTGAAGATCTTCCTCGGAGTGTGCACAGACTACGTTATCATCAGCATATTGAAGTTCTATAACAGAAGTTGCAATTACCTTATTTTTTGCTTTCAGCCTACTAAGATTAAAAAGCTTTCCATCTGTTCGATATATAATTTCTACACCAGTAGGAAGTTTCTCTTCAACAAGGTGCATAATCATAGCGATGAAGATAGCAAATAAGGTTGGAGCAATAACACATCCCTGTTTAACGCCGGATTCCACTTTAAATGGATCGCTTTGAGAGCAACTGTTATTCAGGATTGTTGCCATCATGTCGTCATGGAGTAACCGCAAGATGTTCACAAATTTATCAGGGCATCCGATTTTCAGAAGGATGGTCCAGAGAGCAGTACGATTTACAGTATCAAAAGCTTTAGTCAGATCAATAAACGCCATGTACAGAGGGCGGTTTTGCTCCTTGCATTTTTCTTGAAGCTGTCGTGCAGTGAAGATCATATCCACTGTTCCCCTGGAAGGGCGGAAGCCATTTTGCGTTTCAGGGAGGATGTCTTCTGATACAGATAGGAGACGGTTTGCAATGATCTTTGCCAGGATTTTGCCTGCTGTGGCTAGAAGGGAGATGCCTCGATAGTTTCCACAGTCTGTTCTATCACCCTTTTTAAAGAGAGTGATAATTATGGCATCCCTAAAGTCTGCTGGAATCTCCTCCCTCATCCAGATTTTTTCGATGAGCTTATGAAGTTGTTGTGTAAGTTCAGGCCCGCCTTCTTTAAAGACTTCAGCAGGAATCCCATCAGGTCCACTAGCTTTGTTATTTTTCATTTGTTTAGTGGCTTTGCTGACTTCCTCCAAACTAGGGGGTACTGCAAGCTCATTTCTTATTTGTTTTTGTGGGATTTGCAAGAAGACTTCGTCAGCCACAGTAGAGTGACGATTAAGGAGATTGTAGTAATGCTCTTTCCAGCGCAGTGCAATAGACTCTTTGTCCTTTAGAAGTTTAGCACCATCTACTGAGCGTAAGGGATTTGTACCATGGTTTGTTGGTCCATAGATGGCCTTTATGGCATTAAAAAAGCCCCGTGCATCATGAGCATCTGCAAAATGTTGGGTTTCTTGGGCTTTTTTTATCCACCATATGTTCTTAAGTTCTCTAGTTCTTCTTTGGACTTCTGCCTTTGCACTGGCGTAGATTTTTTTCTTAACGGCACAGTTAATATCTTTTTGCCATATCTGGAAGGCTTTCCTTTTCTTGTCAATAATATGTTCAATCTCACTATCGTTCTCATCAAACCAGTCCTGATGTCTCTTAGTCTGGTATCCGATAGTTTGTTCACAGGCTGAAATAATGGAAGTCTTCAATTTAATCCAGTGTTCCTCAACATTTTCAGGAAGTTCCATAGGCAGATGTTCCTTGAGAGTTGATTGAAAGCAAGCTCGTTTAATAGGATCTTGAAGGGCCAGTGTATTCATTTTACGCCTTGGTTTTCTTCCTTGGAGCCTACGATGAGGGACAATCTTTATGGCCATCGTGGATCGAATTAATCGATGGTCTGTCCAGCAGTCATCGGCGCTCGTCATGGCTCTGGTGAGAAGTACATCACGGCGATCTCTAGCACGGACAATTACATAATCTAAAAGATGCCAGTGCTTCGATCGTGGGTGCTTCCATGATGTTTTAAATTTATTTTTCTGGCGAAAGAGTGTGTTAGTAATGACAAGGTTATGCTCTGCACATTTAGTCAGAAGTAAGATTCCATTCGTGTTGCTGTTGTCAACTCCTTCTTTCCCAATGACCCCTGGCCACAAATCAAAATCCCGCCCAACTCTTGCATTGAAATCGCCCAGGAGGATAATTTTATCCTCCTTTGGTATCTCTGATAAGATGGTGTCCAGCTGGGTATAAAATTTTTCCTTGATATCCTCATCTGCATCTAGTGTTGGTGCGTAAGCACTTAGGATAGTTGCCTGTTGGTTTTTGGCAAGTTTTATTCGCAGAGTTGAGAGTCGTTCGTTAATCCCAGTGGGAACTTCTGACAAGAGCTTCACAAGGTCGTTTTTGATAGCAAAGCCTACCCCATGTATTCGTCGTTCTTGTTCAGGCAGTCCTTTCCAAAAGAAGGTATAACCTCCTTTTTCTTCCTTCAACTGTCCTTCTCCTGCTCTTCGAGTTTCTTGGAGTGCTGCTATATCAATATTAAAACGTCTCAGCTCCCTTGCAATAATGGCAGTCCTACGTTCAGGTCGTTCACTATCCATATTGTCTTGCAGTGTCCGTATATTCCATGTTCCAAAATTCATGTGTTTTTTACGACCGCTAGATGGTGACCCCACTGGTCGCGGTAATCCAGTCAGGGAGAAAATGAGGCAGACTATGTTTAGGGCACCTTTTCTAGCCCCCTCCCCATATGGGGTGAGCAGAGTGGATCCTAAATAGGGCTGCTCAGTCGTGGATACAGCTGCCGAACTACTCAACTGCCTCGATCCTT
The DNA here is from genome assembly GCA_023362775.1 of Charina bottae. Lineage (NCBI taxonomy): Eukaryota > Metazoa > Chordata > Lepidosauria > Squamata > Charinaidae > Charina > Charina bottae. Next base: position 23,424,498 of record JALMGJ010000004.1, on the reverse strand, counting down.
GAGTCAGGGCGACTGAATCCGTATCCACCGCCCATGTGCTGGTCCATGACTAGGAGCTTCCGGATTTCACAGTCCTGCCCCCGTTGCCATTCGTCAGTCGCCATGGGACTTTTGGTTGTTTTGGGTTTGGTGTGGTTGGAAGACGCCTGTGCGTGAATTTGTTTTATGTGTGGAGATCGGTGCACAACGATCAGCACACAACCTTCACAGAAAAAGGCTCTAATCCAATGGCATGGATACCATGACGATTGGTGACCTTTTGTCTGCTGCAGCCTTCATCCACCTTCACAGCCGTTGTAACAATACACCTTGTTATCTTCCGCCTGTTCTGCCGTTGAGGACTTTCTTGGATCGTTCTTTGTCTGGTTCCTCCCCCTGGACCTTACCGCCATGGGTGACCCTGCCAGGAGTACATGACTCCCGACGGCTTCGCTCACAGGGTTCATTGGGAACACACAAGCCCACTCACCACAACAAGGTGATGATCCAGCGAGTGAGATATCCAAATATCATGGACTTTAAATATCTAACATGGAATATCAATGGGGCAAATTCTCCCCAAAAGAGAAAGAAAATTTTTCATTTTTTGAAAAAAATAAAATTGGATGTAATTTGCTTACAAGAGACTCACATTTGTAAAAAAGACATTAAGTATTTGATTCAAAAACAACTAGGAGAAGAATTTATTTCAGCTGGATTAAAAAAAACTAAGGGGGTAATCCAGTATATACAACAAAAACTTAATCCAAAATTAATATTGACTGATGATGAAGGAAGATATATTGCAGTGGAAGTAAATATACAGGGGATTAAAACATTGATAGTTGGGATTTACGCTCCAAATTTTGATAAAGGATTATTTTATAAGAACCTAATGGACAAACTTTTGGACTTATCATATGAGAATTGGTGTTTTATGGGGGACTGGAATGGGGTGATTAGCCCAATGGAAGATAGACATTCGCAAAAAAATGTGAAACCTACACAGGGAAAACTACCCCAAACTTTCTTTGATTTAAAAGATATGTTGGACTTACAAGACATTTGGAGACTTATGAATGGAAACTCTAAAGAATATACATATTACTCAGAAAGATACAGATCATTTTCCAGAATAGATATGTTCTTGACCTCTAAAACCTTAATGATGGATGTAAATAAAGTTGAAATATTACCTAAAATTATATCAGGTCATAACCCTGTTTTATTAACTATTAAAGGAAAAAGGAATGCATTTTGATGGAGGCTAAATGAGTCAATTTTCCGGAAAGAAGATGTTGTTGACATATGTAAGAAAAGACTAAGAGAATACTTTCTACTTAACTCAAATAAGGATACCAGTACACAAGTAATTTGGGATGCAAGTAAAGCGTATATGAGGGGTTATTTTATTCAATATAATGCTCAAATGCAGAAAAAGAAACAAGAAAAAATTCAACTGATTTTGGATGAAATTAAAAATAAAGAGAAATGTCTGAGGGACAAACCGATGGATAATACATTGATAACTCAAATTAAATTTCTACAAAAACAAATTTCGATGATTTTGGTACAGGAAATAGAAACTCAAATGAAATTTACAAAACAGAAATATTTTGAATTTGCAAATAAACCAGGAAGATGGTTAGCTCATAAGTTAAGAAAACAAAGACAATAAAATATAATTTCTAATATACAACATAAAGGGAAAATCTTAGTGAATAATGTGGAAATACAAGAAGCATTTCATTCTTACTATAAAGCATTGTATAAAAAACAGGATGTTAAAATAGCTGAAATTGATGAATATATGAGTAAGCAAAGATTAACTGTTTTAAATGATGAACAAAGAACATTACTTAATAATCCTATAACAAAAGAAGAAATGTTAATGGATTTTAAGAAAATTAAAAGTGGAAACGCACCAGGTCCGGATGGACTATCGGCAGCCTACTACAAATACTTTGAAGATGAATTGAGTATTCCTCTCCAAAAAACTATAAATTCAATTTTGGAAACAGGAATTATGCCAGAAAAATGGAAAGAGGCTCATATTACTTTGATTCCGAAAGAACAACTAAATTTGAATTCAACAAAGAATTACAGACCAATATCATTATTGAATAATGATTATAAGATATTTACAACAGTTTTAGCGGAAAGATTGAAAAATACTCTTGGAAATTTTATTCATCAAGATCAAGCAGGTTTTCTACCCAAAAGACAAATTAGAGACAATATTAGAAATGTTTTGGATGTATTAGAGTATTTAGAACAACATAATGAAAAACAAGCCGCCTTGATATTTATAGATGCTGAAAAAGCATTTGATAATTTAAATTGGTCCTTTATGTTTAAAGTATTGGAGATTATGAATTTTGGTGGGAATTTTATTAAGTGGATTAAATCAATTTATACACCTCAATCTGCAAAAATAATTGTTAATGGAGAATTTAGTAAACCTTGTGAAATACAAAAAGGCACAAGACAAGGCTGTCCTTTATCTCCGCTTTTGTTTATACTGATCTTAGAAGTTCTACTTAGAGATATTAGACAAGATGATGGTATTCATGGTATCAGAGTTAAAAAGGAAGTTTACAAATTAAGACCCTTTGCAGACGACCTAGTCATTACATTAGAGAATCCACTGGATGGAATTGAATTATTGATGCAGAAATTGAAGGACTTTGGGTCGTTAGCAGGGTACAAAATTAACTTACAGAAAACAAAAGTTTTGACTAAGAACATGAACTATCACCAACAAGAGAAATTGAGAGAAATTACAGGATATTCTTTGGAGAAAAAAGTAAAATATTTGGGAGTTTATTTAACATCGAAAAATGTTAAATTATTTCAAAATAACTATATCCCGCTTTGGATTGATATTAAAAAAGATTTAGATTGTTGGGGAAAACTACAACTATCATTATTGGGGAGAATATCAGCGATTAAAATGAATATATTACCAAGAATTCTATATCTCTTTCAAACAATACCTATACTGACATCAGAGGAACCATTTAAACAGTGGCAGAAAGACATTTCTAAGTTCATTTGGCAAGGGAAAAAACCAAGAATAAAATATAAAGTCTTGCAAGATTCAAAAGAAAGAGGTGGTTTAGGACTCCCAAACTTGAAATTATACCATGCAGCTTGTGGTCTGGTATGGCTTAAGGAATGGATTGTTTTGAGAAATGAAAAATTATTAAATCCGGAAGGTCATGAATTGAGATTTGGATGGCACGGATATCTGTGGTATGATAAGGCTAAAATAAATGTGGACTTTAAAAACCATTATATTAGAAGATCCTTGTTGAGAATTTGGAATAAATATAAATCAACTTTATGTTATAAGAGACCTTTATGGATTTCCACGCAAGAAGCTTTTTATAGAACAGAAGTAAGAAATAAAGATAAGAGGCTGACATATAAGGACTTCTTAAAAAAAGAACAAGGACTCTATGTGATAAAATCAAAAGAAGAACTTGCCCAATAAGGTTATACCTTTCAATGGCTCTCCTATATGCAACTTATAGAGAAATTTAAATTAGATAAAAAAAAATTAGAATTTGAACAAACTAAATCAGAATTTGAAATACAATTATGTGAAAATGATGAACGCTTAATTGCTAGAATGTATAAATTATTGTTAAAAGGAGAAATGGTAGAGGAACAAGTTAAAGATTGTATGATTCAATGGGCGAAAAATATTGGCCACAATATACAACTTCATCAATGGGAAGATATGTGGACTAAAGGATTAAAATTCACCTTATGCTACAACTTAAAAGAAAATTTTTATAAGATGATGTATCGATGGTATATGACCCCACAAAAACTCTCAAAAATGTACGGGAACATATTCAACTTATGTTGGAAATGTATAAAACAAGAGGGGTCTTTTTACCATATGTGGTGGACTTGTAACATTGCAAAAGAATTTTGGACTGAGATACATTCATTGATGCAAAATATACTACAGATACGAATACCATTTAAGCCAGAATTTTTTTTACTTGGAATCTGGGAGGTACAAATAGAAAAACATTTCTGTAGAATAATACAATATATGATCACAGCAGCAAGACTCTTATATGCACAAAACTGGAAAAATCAAAGTGTACCAACAATACAGGATTGGATGTTGAAACTATTAGAGATGGCAGAAAATGATAAATTGACTTGCTTATTAAAAGACAATTCAAATTGTTACTTTCTTAAAGAGTGGAAACCTTTGATGGACTATTTGCAAAAAGCAGGAGGAGTAAAGCTAATATGGGGATTTGATGATTAGATTATATATAAATAGTATATAATAGACAAGAAAAGTATATGAATGTTATATGAATAACCAGCATGTAAAAACAAACTATCTATTTTATTCTTATGACCATAGTTGGATCGGAGGTTATCCAATTTCTTTGTTTGTGTTTTTCTTTTACTGCACTTTTCTTTTCTTTTTCTTTTAATTTGTATTTCTATTTCCGTTTCATTCTTAACTTTTAGCTTTGTATATTTAAAATCCAATAAAATTAAAAAAAAAGAGAGAATTAAATATTTTTGTTTTTCTATTGCCATCTTTTTTAATAAACCAAGTTTTGAGGATTATAAAAGATTTTTCCTACTTCGATGAATTTGCAGAGTTGGAATTTGACCTGTTTTTACTTTCCTGTGGGAACAGTCTTTGTTTTCACTTTCTACTATGCTGATCTGTTACTTCGAAAGATAATGAGTTGGAGGATATTTTTAATACAACTGCCTTAATGGACTTTACCTTCTTGAGTCACTATAGGGCATCATAATCTACTGTGGAGAGACATGGAACAAATTAAAGTAATTTTAAACAAATCTTATCTTGAAGTCACTCAAATTCTGGACCATCTCTCAGAACTTGTGGAATTCAAATTCTGCCAACAATTGCAGGAAGCTAATAAGGTCAAGCCCATGTACAAAGCTGCTTCTCCAAAAAAGAAGAAGAGGATTAGTGACTTGGAAAAGGGGGAAAAATTGAATTATTGAGATCTGAAGAAGAACGAGATTTGGAGTTAAAAAGAGAGCTAGGAAAGACTGTTGCTGGAACATCAAGATCAAGAAAGACAATTAGGCTGCAAATGCTGGAAGGTTCTTGAAGAATATTTGGACTTTTTAAGGCAGGCTGCAAAACCGCCCAGAGTCCCCCTAAGGGGAGATAGAGCGGTGATATAAATTGAATTATAAATAAATAAAAATAAATAAAATTGGAGATTGACAAGAGGAAAGCTCTGTGTACAATACTGAGATATGTAAATGCCTTGGTTTATTTTGAAGTGGGATAACTGCTTAAATATCAGAATGGCTTTTTTAGGGTTTAGATGGATGCTTTTGCTTTTTAGATAACACTTTTATTTTTGGTAAAAGGACATTAGTCCAGCCTTAGGCATGAAAGCCAGCTGTGTGACCTTGGGCCAGTCACTCTCTCTCAGTCCAACTCACCTCACAGGGTTGTTGTTGTGAGGAAAATAGGAGGAGGAAGGAGTATTAGGTATGTTCGCTGCCTTGAGTTATTTACAAAAATAATTAAAGCGGGACAAAAATTAAATAAATAAAACAAATAAATAAATATTAACAGAGTCACCTTTATATATACATAATAGTAATAAGTATATTAATATATTATTAGTAATAAGTATAAAAAATTCCCTTCTCACCCATATGGGTGGTATGTGTCTTCCTCAACCTTGGGTCTTCTACCAGAGGCCTGGGAGTTTGAGGGTTTTGCGCAGTATCTTAGCTGTTCCTAGCATTGAACTCTTCTGGACAGAGAGCTCTGATGTTGTTCCTGGGATCTGTTGGAGCCACTCTCCCAGTTTAGGAGTCAAAGCCCCGAGTGCTCCCACCACCACTGGGACCACTTTGGCCTTCACTTTCCACTTCCTCTCCAGTTCCTCCTTCTTGTGCTGGTACTTCTCCAACTTCTCATACTCCTTCTTCCTGATGTTGCTGTCACTTGGCACTGCTACAACTATCACCACCACTGTCTTCTGGTCCTTGTCTACTACCATGATGTCTGGTTGATTGGCCAGTACCTGCCTGTCTGTCTGGATCTGGAAGTCCCACAGGATCTTAGCCCTGTCATTCTCCATGACCTTCTATGGAATCTCCCATCTGGACTTGGGAGGGTCTAGCCCATATGCTGTGCAGATGTTCCTGTACACAATGCTAGCTACTTGGTTGTGCCATTCAGTGTATGCTGTTCCTGCCTGCATCTTACACCCTGCCACTGTGTGTTGGATTGTCTCTGAGGCCTGTCTGCACAGTCTGCACCTTGAGTCCTGTCTAGTGTGGTAGACCCCTGCTTCTATGGATCGGGTGCTTAGTGCCTGTTTTTGTGCTGCTATGATCAGTTCCTCATTGCTGTCTTTTAGTCCAGCCCTTTCCAGCCACTGGTAGGATTTCCCAATGTCAGCTACTTCAGCTATCTGATGATGGCACATCCCATGCAGGTTCTTGTCTTACCATGGCACTTCCTCTGCTTGATCTTCGTTCCATGTCTGGTGCTGCCTCAGGCATTCTCTCAACAGCTCATCTTTAGATGCCATCTTACTTATGTTCTCCTGGATGCTCTGGGTCTCATCCAGGACAGTGGCTTTGACACTCACCAGACGAGACAAAAGAACTGGGAATTTATTTATAAAATTCCCTTCTCACCCCTATGGGTGTTATGTGTCTTCCTCAACCTCAGGTCCTCTACCAGAGGCCTGGGAGTTTGAGGGTTCTGCGCAGTATCTTAGCTGTTCCTAGCATTGAACTCTTCTGGACAGAGAGCTCTGATGTTGCTCCTGAGATCTGTTGGAGCCACTCTCCCAGCTTAGGAGTCACAGCCCCGAGTGCTCCTACCACCACTGGGACCACTTTGGCCTTCACTTTCCACATCCTCTCCAGTTCTTCCTTCAGGCCCTGGTACTTCTCCAGCTTCTCTTACTCCTTCTTCCTGCTGTCAATTGGCACCACTACATCTATCACCACCGCCATCTTCTGGTCCTTGTCTATTACCACAATGTCTGGTTGATTGGCCAGTATATATAATAGTAATAAGATTTTAGGCATTTTATTTTTTGTTACTTTAGTTGGCAGAGAGGAATAAAATCATAGTGAAGAAGGATAATATTTAACTGTTTACTTTTTATGTGAAAAACAGTGTTTGAAGGGTTTTTTCTATGTTCTTTAAGTGGACAGGAAAATTTGTTTTAGAGGAGAATGTTGCATTGAGAATTGAAATGGTTTATAGAAATAATGTTTATCATAGTTTAAATTGGAGTAAGAGATTGATATTGATTTATGTATATCTTTGCTGTAGAAAGTCAGAAGTCACTCTGTAGTAGTCTTTTTTGTATTTTCACACCTTTTTAGTTTCTTTTCCTTTCTTTGTAGGTTTTTTTCATGCGTTTTAGTTTTTACCTATACGTTGAAATTTTTAAAAAATTTAAAAGAAAAAGCAGTGAGAACTTTGGGAAGTATGGAAATGACAACTACTTTAGAGGACAGAATCAAGCTTAGAATGCTCTTGACAATGGACAGAAACCAGCAAGATAATTTTCAACAAAGATAATGTGAAGTCCTTCATTTAGGGGTCTACATCCGAAGCTGAGCATAAGACAATAGTGTGATGCAGTTGCAAAAAATAAAAAAAAGTCAGTGCTAGGCTCATATTAACAGAAGTATAGTGTAAGAATCAAGGGACCACTCATAACATACCACATGCAAGCACCATGTTTTAGGAAATACATTGACAAACTGGAATGTGTTGAAAGGAGTAGAACTAAGAGCATAAGGGTCCTGGAGAAAGGAAGATCGCAGAGATACATGACAGAATTAAGTTTTGTTTCAAAAGACAAGAAATAATGGGTTTAAATTATGAGAAAGTAGATTTCAACTGGACATCAGGAAGAATTTATAGGGGTAAGAGCTGTTCAATAATAGAACAGACTGTCTCAGGAGTGGTAAACTCTCTTCTCCTTTAAACAGAAGCTGGATTATCATCTGTTAGGGATGCTGGGATGCTGGATTCCTGAACTGGACTAGATGATTTCAAAAGTTTTTGTGATATGTTTCTACTTCTCCACATATTTACCACCATTTACTATTAATTTCTGCAAAAGATGCAAGGTACATAAAGCTGTCAGGAAAGAACTCCACACTTTGTCTGTTCAACCAGGTCCTGACAGTCCTTTCCACCTCTTTATCTGAGTTAAACAGATGCCCTTGAAAGTATTCCTCACACTTTGGGAAGACGTAGAAGTTGCATGGCACCAGGTCTGGATTATATGATGGATGGGTTAAGATGGTAAAGTCCAACTTCACTATTGCCTCTTTGGTGGCTCCTGATATGTAAGGCTTAGCATTTTCATGCTGTAGCAAAATTTCCTTCTTGTACTTCCAACTCTGTTTAATCATTTTTAAACATTGCAATGTATCCCTCTGAGTTGATAGTGGTAATGTCAGAGCCCAGCTAGGCTCTGACTCTGAAAAGAAAAAAAAACTTACCAAAGAAGGGAAAACTCTGCTCCTAACAGGAGATACGAAACCTTTCAGCAGGTTCAGGAGTTCAAATCCCTGGGCAGAACTCGTGATGCCAAGAAGCCAGACAGCCGGATGCCACGAAAACAGGTGCAGCAGAACTCTTCCAGGAATGACTCAGCTGCGCGGGAGAATCCTGGTGCATTGATTGGTTGAGAACCAGGAACTAACGCAGATGCACCAATCAGTGCAAGACAGAGGCGGGCTGAAAAGCCTGCCAAACAGAGAGAGAGAGCCGATTGGCTCTCGAAGAGAAAAAATGCACAGAAAGGAAGATAAAAGAAGCTCAGAGCCGGCAAGAGGCTGTTGGTGATAACTGACCTTTTAAGACTACCCGATTGCAGCCGATCTTTGGAATCTTGTCCCAGCAGAGAGCAGCTTGCCTCGCCCAGCAAGTCTCAGCCTGAGTTTTGTGGTGAAGTCTCTCTTGAAGCCTCAGCAGAGCCAGCTGTTTTCACCATTTTACCCCAGCTGTAGGAGAAGCTCAGATCTCTTCAGCATTAAGGGGGAACGGAATCTCCACTCGTTGCCGCCTAGTAAGCTCAGTCAGTGGCATTCCTGCCAGATTAGAGCTTTGTTCGTTTGGGTCACCAGCCCCACAGCATTCGGCGCCTTTGGATCAGCAGCATTTCCAAGCCTCAGCTAAGTACCTTGATTTTGCTCAAGCCTCGTGGCATGCTGAAACCCCACAGTCTTGCTACTTTCCCTGGAAGTTTTTCTCAGAAGCGCGCCAGCCTTGTCTTGCTACAGGCAAGTCACCTAGTGGTGCCAACCCAGTCTGCCTTGGCAGTTCTAGCCCCATAGTGGTGCCAACCCAGTCTGCTCCCAGCAGTTCCAGTCGCTCCAGGAATCTAGTCCAGTCTGCTACCAGCAGTTCCAGTCGCTCCAGGAATCCAGTCCAGTTTGCTACCAGCAGTTCCAGTTGCTCCAGGGATTCAACCCAGCCTGCTTCCAGCAATTTCAGTTACTCCAGAGCATCCTGTCTAGTGAATCCAGTTCCAGAGTGTCCAGCCTAGTGTATCAAGTTCCAGTGTCTCCAGCTTTGTTAAACCAGTTCCTGAGAATCCTGTAAGTGAATCCAGTCCTGCAGATTCCTGTCAGTAGGAATCCAACTCCAGAGAAGCTTGTTGAAAGAGGACTCTAGTTTATTGAGCCAACTGCTTCTTACTGTCTACCTCAAGTACCTATTATTACTATACGCATTGATGGACTAAATAATAGTACATAATTGTGCTTAATAAAGAAATTAACCTTAAACCCGAGTAGGCTTTGTAGTCCAAGTGGACCAGCCGAACAGGACACGTAAAAGGTCCAAGGAAATCCATGTGAATACCATCTGTGTCCCCAATATGTGTAACCATGAATTTTCTAATGAACCCTGGGCTTTCAACCGCCCCTCCCCCCGTTTCTTTGTTTGTTTGCTTTTTGCAAGGGAAGCTTTGTGATAAAATGGACTGATGCTTCATTTCTGGATCATAATATTGACTCCACGTTTCATCAGCTGTCATGATACTGTGAAGAAATTTCTCCCCTTCATTGCCATAGCAGAACAACAATTGCTGGCAAATGTCAACTGCTGAAGCTTTCATCTCTGCCATCAGCATCCAGGGAAACTGTCTTGAACAAACTTTCCAATATTGAAGAACATCAATAATGTGATACACATGTTCTTGTAAAATGCCAAGCTTGATAGAAGTTTCCCTTTGAATGATCCACTGACTGTAATCAGTTCATCAATCTTTCTCATGTGAAACTCATTGGTTACTGTTGTAGGTCACCACTTCATTCTTGATTATACAAATCAGCTCTTCCTTGTTCACCATCTTTACCTTTTGGCCCAATGATGCACAGTACACTCATCAGCATAGTTACCACCATAAACAATCTGCATTTGGCAGTGAATTTTAATTGTAGGGACCACTTAGACAACCAAAAAATCAATCATAGCATGTTGCTTAGCACACTGATAAGTACTCATTGCAGACTTCTATTTCATGAACAATAACAACATAACTTTTTTCTCACAGCAACTTCCTGTCAACTGAAGTGAAAGAACAGATTTAGATAACATGTCAGAGCTTCTAGCACATCTATTGGTGACTTAAAATATTGGCAGCATTCAAACCTCATAACTGGTTCAGGCAAGGTTCAAATTGCAAAAGGGGTTCAGGAAGACATATTCAAGTTTATAGCTGAAGTATATTTTTGCTGTAATATTTTTGTTGAAGTGGATCCTATTCTTTGATTATTGTTAGGTTCACCCTGGCTAAAATATGCTTATAATTCATTTTCATAGTTTTCTATAGGATTTTAAACATATATTTTCTTTTCTTTTTAAATAAAGCATTCCCTTCAATAATCTTTCTTAAGGTTTGATGACAGACAGCATTCATCATGGCCCTGGATCATGAGAGAACAGGGTTTCTTTCAAGTTACCATTATTTCTTGGGGTAGAATACTGAAAACATTTGTGAATTGAGTGCATCTTTCAACTAATTCATACTACAATTTTTTTAAAGGATTAGTTAGACTGATACCTGATTATACACATGCATGGTTGTGAGACCCTATTAATGTTGAAATGAATGATTTTTTGCATGTGTTCTGATAGCCAATTACTAAATCTCATTATATTTAATGATAATTATATTTAGCAGCAGAGATCCACAAATGACTTCTACAATGTTTTTACAAATTTCATTCAGAATTATGGGGAATTTATTTATTTAGCCAAATGATGTGAAATTTTCATGGGTCAGTGCCATTTTTTGTTATAAGTTTTGTTTTACAGTATTTGTCCTAAAGGCAAGTATACTGATGAATGATGAAAATCATCCAGGGAGTGCACAGAATTTCTGTGTAATTGAGAGCTGTGTAAAAGAAACAAATATCAACACCACTCTCTGCTCTTTTTGTCTCTTGAAAGCATTTTAATGAAGAATCTATTTTGTAGAAGAAAACTTTTGGAAGATGGGGTTTGGCACAATAGTCATAATAACATTCCAATAATGTGATTAACATTTAAGCAAAATCTATCCTGGAATATGAATTTTCATCTGTTAGCATTCACAAAGGTTTTAGGAAAATTTTGAAGAAAACAAATAATGTTTATTATTTTAGCACTATTCACAGCAAAGCTTAGTAGAAGAGACTTACCCATCCTTTTCCACAGTAGTCATATAGGGAGCTTTGTTTCCTAACTAGGAGGGGTAATAAAGGAGGAACAGCAGATATTTGAGTAGGAGGATAACTTGATTTAATGATGCTTTGCTCAAATAATATCTTTGATATTTATGAAGCAATTCTGTAAATGTCCTCCTCCTTTTTCAATGGTCTCTCAAACAAGATCTGATGCCACGACCTCATGTGTTACCAAAATGTATGATACACTGAATGTTTTGATTTCAAAAGATGATTAGGTTCAGTGAAGCATTTTACAGAACTCCCCTGTGCACTAAATTATGTGATTGAAGAAGTTGTTTCCTTGGTTCCCATTATTCTGCCCACAGCTTTGCAACACAAAGCAGCCTTTTACTCCATTTACTTCTAGGCAAAAAGGAGGCTATGATCTCCAAAACAGTAATGCAGTAAATATTAACTTTGGAAGAGTTAGCATGTAGCCTTATAACAGCATTTTTATTTATTACATTTTAGTTATTACATTTTCTTATTGCCCCAAATTTGTGCAAGAAGTAACTATATCAAAATTGTAGAATTATCTCATTTCCTTTCTGGTCATTCAATAAAATCATTCATGAATGATAATGGGAAGTGTTTTTACATGCAACACATAATCAAACTGTGGAATTCATAGGTATCAGATGTGCTGCTGGGCACCAGTTTAGAAAGCATTACAAGGAGAATCACACTCCAAAGGGCTACTTGTCTTAATGCCTGTTTAAAACTTCCTGTATCACAGGCAGCCTTGCTTAAATATAATGGGACTTCATACTGGGCAAGGGTGTAATTGTTTGTTCTCCATATACTTAATCTTTTATGCATGAATTGCCTTTCTCTGCAGAAGCCTCAGCCAGAGGCTTCAGACAGAATCTTTACTGCAGACAAGAATAAAGACTGCCATACGTACTGTAGAAATAGTGGTCTGTATACTGGTGTATGCTTCAAGTGTTTAAAGTCTAGTTTTTTTACTCTAGCATTTTCAAGTCAATAGATACCTGGCCTTGATAGCCTTGAAAAATCCTTGATTAGTGTTGGCATAATTGTTCTATTTAACCTGGGAATTCTTGGTTCCAATCTTGCCAGCTTAATTCCTTATGAATACCAACTCTGGAAGGAAGTTAGTACTTCCTGTCCAGGGTTCTATGTTTCCTGAATGAGTCAGTTGGTCTCTATGTGACACTGTGCATTGGACAAAATTATGCCCAGCAAGTTCTTCTTTAGTCCTTATATAAAATTACATTTTTTTTTCAGAAGTCTTGCCTACAATACCCTCTCACTGATTTCAATATCAATTTCTAGTTAAACATGCTTACAGTTTTGCTTCTCATTGTTTCCACTATAAACTGGTGAATATGGAAAGAAGGAAGGAAACTTATGTATATTCAATAATGCAAGTTGAACAGAAGTTTAATTAAGATCTACTGGGAGATCTCTGGGAAATCTGATTCCCAGTTGTCAAAAAATAGGTAAGAAACTGAAACGTGTTTTCATTTCAGTTTAAATTACTGAATAAATTATTGGAGGAAAACAAGAGTGTATTCTTCTGTGAATACACAAAAAATATTTGTTCTGGCATAGATAACAAATTCTGGGATTAGGCACATTCATAAGACATAAGTGAAAAATAATGAGAAGCTTGAGTTGATATAAAAATGTTATTCTGGTTGTTGTGTATTGCACCCATTGGCTTATTCTAATTATGGAAATGGACAAAGTTTTAGGACTTCTCCTCTTATCATCATTTTAATTGTTGCTTCCTATTGCAGGTTACAGTCAATTTAGAGAGAGCAGCAAATGTGGTTTAGGAAGTTGAGAATTGTTCGTTCAGAAAGATATTCGTCGAAAGGTACCCTAAGGAGATTTTAGCCACTCCTAGATCACTCCTGGAAAATCACAGATCAGTATTTCCTTTCACAGGAAATGTGGTCTTTCCTGTGAAAGGAGAAAATATTGGCCATTCAACTTGAATGAAGGTATATTTATTTCAACCCTGTATCATTTTGGTCTCATCCAGAAAAGAAAAGGTAAATGCTCGGTTCTAAGACTGTAGTACTGTAATGCATCAATAGTATACTCTACCTTCTCTGCTTTATAAGGACTCCATACCTCTGCAGAAGATCTGCCTACTTCAGTACCAAGAAATCAAGACATGTATCTGTATTTGTACCTGCATCTGTCATCTTCATTCCAGGGATTAAATTCTAGAACTTTTTTACTTTTTGATTCAATAGAAATTTGGCTCTTCTCTTCAGAGCCTTGAGATTGGGAGATTCCTGCTTACTGTTTATATAATGGTTCTGCCTTGCCCCACACAAGTTCTACTTCCTGCCCTTCCAGCTTCAGTCCATATCATGATATGTTATAGTTTCCTTAATGTTCCATATATGCAGAAAAATATATTAATAGTTCTCTGTAGTCATGGGTTAGGATGAAAGTCAATAAACTATGGGGTTCAGGTGACAATACTAAAAAAGGTAATGGGGTGGTTTATTTATATCTAATGTATGAACTTCTGCAACTTTCCTTGGCATTATTGTCCTTACCAGTACGCTTCTTCACATTAGCTCCAGTTGGATTACTCCATTTGTGTATGTTGCCTATGTGGCTGCCTTTCTATAAGACAAAATAAAACTGTTTCATATGTTTAGACTCAAAATACTAGATTGTTTCTGTGAATCACATACTTGTTTTTATTATTAATGATATTTCATCTGAATTTTGAATACTTGTGTGGCCTTTTATCAAACAAAGTTACAGGTGGCCGTTTATGATCCTTGTTTTTGAAGATCTGCCAGATGGACCTTACTGCATGTCTCTCCTCTTGAAATATCCTGACAATAAAACCATGATCGAATGCAGCATTTTCTAACCTGATACCTTCAAGATGCTTTAGGATAAAACTCTCATCATCTTTGAGATTTATCAGCTAGCACAGCCAATAATTGCAGATTTTAAAAACCATAGTCAGAAAGATAAGAAAGGTACCAGGGAAAAAGATTCCATGGCTGTGATACTCACTTTCTGAGCATCTCTTCATTAATAGATATAAAGTGCACATAGTGCATCTCTTCTATTTATCTTTCTGATAAATAGAGGCAGATTCCAATATGACATATTTTCTGAAGAGTTCTGTTGTTTGTTTTTCCTAGAAATCCATTAAAGAAAAATCACTAGGTGTACTTATGTTACAAAAGGTAGCCGAATGATAAACTTTTTTAAAAGCCCAGCATACTGAAAGCCATTAAATACTTTTAAAGTAAACAAAGGCATGAACAAAAGCTGCATTTTTTGACCTGTTAGGTTTATCATGATCCTTGTCTTATTCTACACAAGTAGTTTGGTGCTGAAATAATTGTTAAAATAGGAGTAGAGACAGAAAACTCACTATTCATATCATTTCATGGGTTCCTGCCCATAGTACTTAATTTCTGCTTGTCATAAGTCCATTGAAAAAAGGCCAACAGTGAAGCCAGACAAATAAGCAACACAAAATCAACACAAAAAGTCACAACTACTGTTAACTTGATGTACTTTTATTTTCAAACAAACATGCAGACAAAGATGTCTGCACATTGGTTTTGCAAAGCTTCCAAATTCATGCTACAATATATACTTGGATTTGAAATATCAATTTCTTGGTCTACCATGCATAACTTCTTATAACAATTTTGATTCCTTCTATAATGCTTCTCTCCATGTTATACCTAACCTTAACCAAGTAACATAAGAAGGCAGCTAAATCCACATCTCTATTTCTTGGAGATATGATTGCTTCCGAAGTAGCCATCATTGGTGGTCTTGGCACCTTTGCTGGATATGATGCACCTTCATTAATGGGTTTTTTTAAGCAAGTCAAAAGCAGAATTCTCTGCTTTGATGAACAAATTGCCTGTTGAGAAACTGCCATTCTAAAAAAAGGTATCATGCCATTCTATAAAAACTCTCATTATACAGAACATTCTATTTACAGAACAAAAACTAAGTACAGGCATAAGAATCTTATGGCCCACAGTGTTGTTAGATTACAACTTTCAACATCTATTGACCAAGATAGCTAGGCTTTTGGGAGATGACTATAAGATCTGTAGACACAGCATCCATGGGGGGAGACAAGGGTGGCAAGTTATGAAGTGTGTGATGTCATCACATAAATATCACAACTTATGTACTAGCATCAGTTGCTGTGATGTGAGGACATATGGCTTTTCATGATGATATAATCATACTTGAGGATCCATTTTGGTGTCATAATAAATTGTTACAGAAGTTGGCTGTCTGGAGAGCTATAACTTTTGTATTTCTATAGTTGGCTATAGCTGGAGAGCTAGATTGGGTTATCAATCATTGCAAAACCTTTATTGGCATTAAAAGAGCAGGAAATACAAAACATTAACATATCATAAGAATAACCAAAGTAAAAACCATACTCATTAAGAGATTTGTTTCCATTTACATTTAAGTGCTTCATCAAAGAATTTGACGACAATTCTGGTGGTTTCAGGTACAGCATCTCTCAATAGATATTGACAGGATGATACAGTATTTACAGCGCTTAACGGATATTTGCCCTGTAAAGGTTTTATAAGTAATTCGTAACGAAGAAACTCAAATAAGTGGCAATCAAAAATTATGTGATGAATTGTATCAAGACTGCTACAAGGACAGAGCCTTCCATAATTGGGGATATGTTTATACCTTCCAAAAAGTACCTCGGAGGGAAAAGAGTTTACTCTCGCCAAAAAGAAGGCCCTTCGCTGAGATGGGACCATAAGATCATACAAGTAATTCGCCATCTTACTCAGGTTGAGCAGGACTAAATTTGTGATATTCTAAATCCAAGAATCTCTGTTTAATAGTTCTAAATACATACATTTCATCCGATAGAAATAAGTCATCAATTGCAATTCCAATTTGCCTAAGCTTGGATATAATATGTCAAGACTGTGTAAGCACAGAATCGTCGGTAAAAGCTCTTCACCATGAAAGCCTAACTTTGTAAGCCAATTGTGGATATTATCTTCAATTCTAGCATTAAAATTGCCAGACATAAAAAACTGATTGGCAGGAAACCTTTTAGTTAAAAGCAATATGTAGTTAGAAGGCTTATCCCAATTAGCAAGGTAATGACCACCTTCCACAGAATTAGGAAGGTAGACATTGATAATAATTAAATTTATAGAAGGTAATATCAGCCTTAGCGCTTGGGCTATTGGGGGACATGGGTCTAGAGATAGGATCTGTACACCAAGATTAGCTTTCACTAAGATTGCCAGACCAGCCCTATACCGGCC
The DNA here is from genome assembly GCA_023362775.1 of Charina bottae. Classification (NCBI taxonomy): domain Eukaryota; kingdom Metazoa; phylum Chordata; class Lepidosauria; order Squamata; family Charinaidae; genus Charina; species Charina bottae. Next base: position 23,407,492 of record JALMGJ010000004.1, on the reverse strand, counting down.
CTTACTATTAAGCTTATAGGCTGGAAGGAAAAAACTTCTAAAACCGCTTAAACTTAAAAAGTCTACTGACCATGTTTCCTGTAATAAAATACAATCAAAAGAGGTTTAAAAAGTAATAAAATCCAAATCGTACTTTTTGTTTCTCTACCCCACTATATTCCAAGAAACCAAACGCAAAGAACCAGAGAAGGAATGAGATGCTAGTCAGTCCAACTCAGTTATCTGATCCAGGGAATTATCAATCAATCAATCAATCAATCAATCAATTATCTCCTGGTGATTTCATGGGAATATATACCTCATGACTACACACCTATTTACTGTATATATAAAACTTGTGCATAACAGAAATTAAGAAGCAAACCTTGTGCAAGCAGAAAGTGGGATTATTATACAAAAGGGAGGAAATGGTTGACATTTTCAAGACATAGGAAAAATATTAAAACATTGGAATCTCTGAGGCAATTCAACGGATGATGTTAGACATATGTAGGGATAGAAACATCATATGAGCTTGATAGTCATGCATTTACAACACAGATAATTTTAAACACCAAAATGTTTGTACTGTGGCCTAGGACACATAAAATATTCCTGCCCTGCATGCATGTAGGTTTGAGCCAAATTTGAGGTTTCATTTAGTTAATGTATAGAGTTTATGCCTATATGTCCATGTAGTTGCTGGTGTGTGTTATGTGTGCATGTACAGTATGTGAGAGAAAATGTTTTTATTAGAATGTCATGCATAGCATAGTCTCTTCTACATACTAAATCAGGGGTGGGGAACCTTTTTTCTGCCAAGGGCCATTTGGATATTTATAACCAGGGACTGGGTGGGGGGTCTGGGATTTCTGCGGACCGGGGGCCGGAGTTTGCGGGCGGGAGCCAATCACAAGCACTGGGGGGTGGGGTTTGCGGGTGGGAGCCAATAATGTGGAAGGGGTGGGAGCCCCGCGGGCCTTAGGCAGGAGCCCCGCGGGCCTTATATGGCCCACGGGCCTGATGTTGCCCACCCCTGTACTAAATGATCTGTTGAGTGTGGCATATTGCTGTTTGTCATATAGAACAGAATTCCATAGAGGAAAAATGTATGTAACCCAATTCATTCAGAACAAAGCAAGTTTTTTAATATGGAAGGAACACATCTTGTTTGCATGTTGATTTCACATTGAACTTGATCATAAATCTCATGAATCTCCTCTTCTCCTGCAACAGTGGTTGGAACATAAACTTGAATAACAGTCCTATTATTATGATATATTAAAGGGTTATCTGGAAAGTCTAATTGATTATTATTCCATCATTGACTACATTGTACCAAAGTATTGCCTTTGCTATATACTTCCTGACTACAAAAGCAATGTTGTTGTTTTTATTTTTGTGTCCTGAATAATAAACAGTAAGTCTGTTTCCACTCTGACTAAGAGTGTCCAGTTCAAGTCAGTTTCAATTCACTTATGCCCAAGATGTCAATATGTAGTCAACTCATTTCAGCTTTCACTGAGTTGATCGCTTCCATATTCATGCTTCTTGTGTTCCATGTTCCCACTAGAATTCTGTCTTTTCAGCTCACATTTTCTTTTCCTGCATGGCAAATCAGCAACTAGATGTCCAAAGCCTTAAAACTTACTTTGTCATAAATTTCATTAGTATTTCAAAAGATCTTCAGCTTTTCTTTTTACCGCCCTCCTCCAAGGCATTTCCCTACGTGAAACCTAAACAATATTGTTTAGCCAGGGTCATGCTGTCATGCTGTGGTCTTGCACGAGCATAATAGACTGTACAATGAAGTGCTGGCTATAGCAGAATTCATGCTTGGTAGAGAAATTAGTTGGGAGGGGCTATAATTAAAAAAACATTTGGATTATTGTGCATTCCTATGGTAGTGACAGTGGAGCAATGGCTTGAAATGCTACCCACTACTCCAAGCCTCCTTTATTCCTTCCGACCAAGCTGCTATTAAGTGTTGAAAGGAATTTCAGAAGCCATGCCTGGCATGCTGTTCCTACCTTGTTTCAAATTAAAACTAACAGAAAATAAAATCAGGTAGGAACTAAGGATGAGGTCATTAGGAGCATAGGTGCCACTGGGAATTTAGATTATAAGTAATACCTAATTATTCTACCTGCTATTATGCACAGATGAAATAAAAACAGAGCAAATAAAACAGTTTGGCCCTCGTACTTTGGAGTGGCTTTTGCAATTGATGAATAAGTGTATTGATGAGCTTAAGATCCCCAAACGGTGGAGGCAGGCTAGAGTTGCTGCTTTACTGAAACCTGGTAAAGAGCCGGATGACCCGAAAAACTATTGACCGATGTCACTCCTTTGCCATCTCTACAAGGTGTTGGAACAGATGATCCTTAACTGAATCATGGACACTATTGATAGAAAAACTATGAAGGAGCAGGCAGGTTTCCGATTGGGGAGGTCATGCTGTGGCCAAATACTTAATCTTACGCAATATATTGAAGACGGCTATGAATGAAAGATGATCACTGGAGTGGCTTTTATTGACTTAAATGAAGCATATGATACTGTTAATCATAGGATACTGCTACACAGATTAATAGTCTCACTGGAGACAGTGGGCTCACTAGGGTTATTGGCAGTCTATTACAGAATCGGAGATTTTATGTGACCTTGAATGGAAAGAATAGTAGATGGAGGTTACAGAAGAATGGCCTGCCACAAGGGAGAGTACTGTCCCCGATATTATATAATATATATGCAAATGATCAACCAGTTCCTGACAACACACAACTGTTTAACTATGCAGATGACACAGCAGTGGCTACACAAGGATCAAATTTTGATGAGATAGCTGGAAGACTCAGTGTAGCACTGGAAAAATTAGGACAATATTACACTATTAATCATCTGAGGCCTAATCTAAGTAAGACTCAAGTGTGTGCTTTCCATTTTCGAAATCGAGACACTGGGGCTAAACTGAATGTTATATAGCAAGGGAACCGATTACAGAATTGCCCTACACCGAAGTACCTTGGTGTGACACTTGATTGAACACTTTCCTTTAAAAAACAATGCCTGAATATTAAGGCTAAGGTTAGTGCAGGGAATAATATTATTAGAAAACTGAAAAATTATACATGGGGAGCCTGGCCATCCACATTACGAACATCAGTTTAGGCCTTGAGTATCGCTGCAGCAGAGTATGGCACTCCAGTATGGAACACGTCTCCACATGCGAAACAAGTTGATATCGCCGTAAATGAAGCAGTACGAATAGTGACAGGATGTCTTAAACCTACACCAATTGAGAAAATGTACCCGCTTGTCGGTATTGCACCACCTAAGATCAGGAGAGAAGTAGCAGCAGATGTTGAGAGAACAAAACAAGAGAATGATCCCCGGAACCATCTGAGCCTCAAACCCATCAATTAAAATCTAGGAAGAGTTTTATGGTAAGAACAAACTCGCTTGAGGGCATGCAAGAACAAAACCGAAATGGCAGATGGAGGAGAGAAATCACTGATGAAGGAATAGTTCCAGAGGAGAATATGGCTGAGGGATCCAATCTCCCTTATGCCATTTGGAGGACTTTGAATAGGTTGAGGGTTGTAGTGCCTAAATGCAGAACTAACATGCTCAAATGGGGATTGTTGACGGATAATAATAGGCAGTGTGAGTGTGGAGAGATACAGAATTCGGCCCACCTGCTGACCTGCCGATTATTACCAATAGCATGCACTGAAAATGATTTGTTTCTGGCCAATGATAAAGCTAAGAAGGTGGCATCATATTGGCAGCTTAAGGTTTGATCTGGATATGAAAGAAGAAGAAGATGCTACCTGCTAACATTCTGAGTCTGATACCATCCTTTTTAGAGACTCATAGGTTGAATCATGAGTAGGCTGACAAATATTTTGTCTCTCAGCTAGCCCTTTCCTGGCATACAAATATTGATATCTGAAAATAAACTACCATGTGGGAACAGTTGCTGATGAGTAGGAGTTTTCCGTTATCAGAACATTTACACAACTGGGTGCACTGATGGCCCTGAACACTTGCAGGGAGTACACAAAGAAGCTTATTTCAGGACAGGCAATATCAATATGTGGATAGTATATTCAGTCCCCCTTGGGGGAGCTGGGCAGTGATAAATTTGATTAAATAAATAAATAAATAACAGAAGTGAGCCTAGTCCAAGGATTAAAAATCAAAAGTGGGATCAGCAGCACAGTCCTGAGCAACTTTACTCCATGAGTGTACTACAGATGGATGAAAAGTACTATTAAATTACTTGCTTTGTATATGGCATACTTGGGTCCAACAGTCTTAAAATAAATGTGTTTGTGGTGGAAAATCTATAGGTTTCAGGATGTGTATTGTACCAAAGAGCCAGCAACTGCTGAAAAAAGTCCAGCAATGGAATATTATTATTTACTGTTCTTTATAAATTCTGCTGAATGAAAACTGCTTGTGTACAAATAGAATTACTGTGTACAAAAATTGCCTATACATAAATAGTTCAATGTATAATAAACATTCCAAACAATTTTAGAATTAAAATATTCTTTCAAGACATCATTAACTCCTATCTAGTCAAGCATCCTGTTTCCCACAGTGGTTATCCATATGGGAAACCCTTAAACAAGGCATGAGAATCATAGGGTTATTCTACAATATTTTTCCCAAGGGAATGATATTATTCAATTGTATGTTGCCTCTCATTTTGGAGATAACATATTCCATCAGCAGTAGTAGTCACTGATAGTTTTATTGTCCAGGAATTTGTTTAATACCATTTTAAAGGCTTTAAAAGAAATACAGTACATAAAATGCATCTTATTATGCTCTATTTCCTGTTTATTCATTTTTTTTAAATTAAAAATAAAACAAGTGCCTGATTCAGATTAGGAACACCACTTACTGAACCTAACCCTGTCTTAAGCTCTTTCATTATACAAAAAATGGGCACCCTTTTAAATAAATGGTGCCTACTGAGCTGAAAAATTGTTTTCCTTTTTCTTTTTAACAATCATTTCCACAGCTGTCTTTCTTTCTTTCTTTCTTTCTTTCTTTCTTTCTTTCTTTCTTTCTTTCTTTCTTTCTTTCTTTCTTTCTTTCTTTCTTTCTTATTAAAGAGAGAGTTATGGGGAGGGGAAAATAATTTGTGTCATCCCATATACGTGGTCATGATCTGGTTGAGCCTCCAATTGCTTACAGTTTAAATATATAATGAATAAAAAAGTAGAGCTGGATGATACAGCTATTAATTGTCTATACTGACTTTTAGTTGTTGTGTTGGCCAAAAAGCTCCTTGTACTGAAATCCATTATTTAACAATGCATTGTGTGAAGAAGTGTTACCTTCTATTTTCCACTTCAAGTTATTGAACTTTATAAACCAACACTGAGTTCTAATGTTGTACCATCATGAAAGAAAAGTCTTTACATACCTACATTTGTTTATAAATAAGGTTCAGATGAAATCAGAACCTTAAACCAACTATAAATCATAGATTGAGTTGTGTACCAATTGTTTCCCAGTTCAGATGTGTGGAAGTATAATTCATACAGAATGTTCATGTTTATGCCTTAGAAATAGATAATATATTCTGTTAGCTTAAGTATTCAGTGGCATATAGCTAAGTGCTGTGACCCTGGAGTGGAGACAGATAACAGAAACCAGACAGCTATCCTTGTATCTCCTTATATCTTACCTAAGGTGAAAATTTTTTTCTTACAACAGATGGAATGGAAAACTTTCAGTAATGGAAAACCTCTTTAGTTATCATTACCCAAAAATGGAGAAGAGAAGACTCAAGCATTGGTAGACACAAAGGCTCATGGAAGTCTTAGATTCTTAAGCCCAGATGCTATTATCTGAAGGAGGAGAAGAGAGAGAAGTCCCAAGGGCCAGCGAGAAACAACTTTATTAATCAGGCCTGGTGCATTTCAAATCAGACTTTTTCTTCACTAGCACTTGCATCTTTGCTTGCTCCCTCTTTTAGCTTTGGGGTTTTTAGTGCCAGTTCCCTTTTTCTGCTTTTATCCTCTGAATAAATTCATTCTGCTTGCTGAATATTTTAGTGAGTCAAAGTGAGTCAATATAGGGTTACTACATTTAAATCCCCAGACATTTCTCTAAACAGCATTTTCTTTCTTTCTTTCTTTCTTTCTTTCTTTCTTTCTTTCTTTCTTTCTTTCTTTCTTTCTTTCTTTCTTTCTTCTTTCTTGCTTTCTTGCTTTCTTGCTTTCTTGCTTTCTTGCTTTCTTGCTTTCTTGCTTTCTTGCTTTCTTGCTTTCTTGCTTTCTTGCTTTCTTGCTTTCTTTCTTGTTTATAGCAAATTCTAAAAGTTCAGAAGTAGGAGAAGCTTCTATTACCACCAGTTTTGGAAATTAAGTTAGAGACTATTGTGTAGTATTCCTTACCTAAAGCAAGCAATGAATATGTCTTTTGAAAATAACATTTCCTACCCTGTACTTATAAATCAGGTCTTGGGAAATCACAATGAAAAGAACATTTTCTTCTTCTGTAGCTCCAAATTATTGTTGTGAGATTAGCTGCTAACTCTGATCTAAAGGGCAATCCTGATAAAGGGATTCAATTTCAGTTAGGTGGTATTGGGGAAAGCATTTCCAATTTATACCAGATCAGGTTCTTGGCCTGCTGAACAATTTGCCCTACTCTTGGTGACCTTATCAAAATATCATGGCAGGCGGTGGGAGGCACAGAAGAGGAAATCTGCAGAAACCATAAAATAATTTTCAAATATAAAATTAAGGATCTCTCCTATCCACTTCAGACATGATAAATACAGTAATGGTTTTGGGGGAGAGGAATGTCAATATTTTGTGGGTTGATTAAATATAAACTTCTGGCACTGTGTTGATAATTTCTGATCCCAAGATCCAAAATCTCCTTAGAAAAAGAAACACATGTCTCTTTGATAGGTAAAACATATGTTATTTCTGCATATAACATAAACCTAACTACTGTTCTAGTAGTATTTTTGTAGTATTTTTGTATTTTTTTACAATAACAATATTGTATAATATTGTATAATAATATTGTAGTATTATTGTATTTTTTTTACAATAACAGTGTTTGTATTGGTTTGTTATTCAGTGAAATCATATACATTAAATACTATCTGCCTTTGGATTGATATCTAGAAAACGAGCATGAGGAATAGATAGAGGGAGTACAAAATAAAGATACAAGGAATACAAAATGTGACCATCTCTTTGCACTCTTGCATATTTAAATCAAATATCTGATCTGTAATGACAGTGATGTATAGACCATCTACCCTGCCCACAAGTCCTGCTTTGCTGCCTCATCAGGAGATGTTCGGCAGTTCGAACCCCGCGCTTCGAGGTGAGCTCTCGTTGCTTGTCCCAGCTCCTGTCAACCCAACAGTTCAAAAGTTTAGCAAGTAGATAAATGGGTACCACCTTAAGTGGGAGAATTTGCTGGCATCCTGTCGGGAGCCGGTTCCACTGGAGGAAAGATGGGAGGAAAGATTGAATGGCGACGGTGAGGACAGACCCGGAAGTGACATCAACAGGACGTCAGCAGCTGGCTCAAGGCATCCTGGGAATTGTAGTCCAGAGCCTTAGAAGAGCCGGTTCCCTTACCCCCTCTCCTGGTTTGTGGGTTAATTACACTCTATCGTTGGTGACATTGTATAATGGTAAAAATGTATATGCATATGTATGTAAGCCGCCTAGAGTCCTCCGTTAGGGAGGGGATAGGCGGGGTATAAATAGCACAATAAATAAATAAATAAATGTTCCTGGGAGGGATGAGCAAAGAGCATAGGGAGAGTACACCAAGAATATATATTCCCAGAAAGGTCACCCAAGATGTGAAGAACATCTCAGCTGCCCAGCAAGCAAGCAGGCACCTATATTGAGCAGTAGCAACTTAGGAAGATTATGGAGACAGATAATTACTTTTGTGACAATGGCAAATGTATCATTTCACACTGTGAAGGAGAAGGCAATGGTAAACCTCACCTGTATTTTACCAAGAAAACCACATGGGTTTGATGGCACATAATCAATTAAAAAACATTCCTGTCAATAAATGACATTCCAAATAGATTCAAAGGCAAATTAAAGGTAAAAAAAGAAGTTAAAAATAAATCCCACTTATGCTTCTGGTGTTTGGCGATCTTTGGGTCATTAAGATAATTGTACCTGCGCTATAATTATTAAATATATTTATAAACCCACTTCAACATGAAAATGACAATGATATTTGGGACAGAGCTGACATGCAGAGAGAGGTAGGGAGTGGGGCTAAAATGTATGGTCCTCCTCCATCTGAGTCCTCATATACATCTAAACAAGTGTACCATGTCCCACAAAATAATTTTAATTTCAAAAAATTCCATTGGTATAGGATCCTTCAAGTTTAAAAAGAATTATGTCCACTTCCATCAGAAGTACTGTAGCAGATTCCTGATTCTGTTACAGATCTTCCTTTGGTCACTGCATTTCCTTAAGCCTGAGTTTTCTCCTAATACCATTCCTATAATTACCATGTCAAGATATCTGTGTATGTAATTGTGTCATTGCTCTACAGGAAAAAGCAGAGTTATATTTCCTTTTATAATGGATGCAAAATTATCATATTTCAGAAACTGAAACAATATAATGTTCAGGAACATCCATATAAGATTCAGTGGGTGAAAGAAATAAGTAGGGGGGAGGAAGGGTGATTCAGTTCAGAGTAAACATTTACATTTGAAACTGTTGCTAATGGCTTTAAAGATGTGAGGATTGGTGAGGGACCAAATATTGTTGGGGGACAAATGTTGATGGGGAAAGTAAAAAATTCACATTGAGTAGTTATATTTTTATTTGGTTCATTTAACTAATGGCAAAGGCTTTTTCTCCCCATCCATTCACATAGCTAAGCCATCATTTGGTTTGCAAGTGATAGATTAGAACTTCCCACCCAAATGTAGCTCTCTGTCTATAAATAGATGCTGGGCCTCATAGGAACTATTCCATTCCCCTGGGCTCTGGCTTCTATTTGCATGGAACAATGGCAGTGTGAGAATAAGCCTTCACCAACTAATTTAAAAATGTAAATTAAAAATAACTCCCCCCTCGAACTCTGAAATTGCTGAATGTTTGCATGAGGAGGCTGACATGAAATAATGTTGCTTCTTTCCACTGATAATGTAGAAACTGTGTCCTAAGAACTGTAGCTTACCATAACACTGACAAATGCTTCAGATTTTATAGGTCAGCATTCAAAATTTCATCCTTATCCATGGAAACTGTAAAACCATTTGTAAGATTTTTTGTCCCAAAAAAAACTAAGATACTTTATTTAAATCTAACATGTAAAATATTTTTATTGCTGTCATATGAAAATAATATAATGAATAGAAATTGTTGTTCAATTTTTGAGCGTAAAGGCCATATTTGTTTTTAATAATGTCATTTCTTTCAGCAACTCAGTAGAAGCTCAGTGGCTCACATGATTCTGGCACAGAACCTTTGCTGAAGAGCAAATTCATAAATGAGTGAAAGAAGGAGAATGGGAGAGAGGAGGAAGGTTATTATTATTATCTTAATTACCTCTTTGTTCTGTATTATGATCAGCAACATGGATTGAAACTCCTTTTAAAAGCTGTCAAAGTATATACATATACCCTCCAATGCCAAATTTGTGCAATGAGAAGCATGAAATAATCTATAATCTCTCTCTCTCTCCCTCTGTCTTTGTGTGTGTGTGTGTGTGTGTGTGTGTGTGTGTGTGTGTGAGTGTTTCCTGTTTTTATGTGAGAAGCAAATGCCTATTAAGGGGGGAGGGGGAAAGACACCCTGTACTCCCCATCGTGTTCTTTTTGCTATAGATCTGTTTGCCACAGTTTTAATCAAACCAGCATTTATGAGATAGTTTAGTAACTTTTAGGAGTAGGTTTTGTGACTGTGGGATTGAAAGGTTTTGAGTTGATGATATATTGTTCTCTAAGATTCTTCTGTGGACTTTTTACTCTCATAGTGACTGCTGTTCGAACAGAGTTCAAGGCAAAGTTTTCTGAAGTTTTTATCCTATTAGTTTTTCATTAGTTTCACATTTCAGAAACCCTTTTGTGTCTTGAACATCAGAAGGCCTAAAGCATATGGCAACCATGAGGCCTGGAAATGATGTGGAGCACTCCAGATGAAGCATATGTATTACAAATGGTATAGAATATCTCTCTTTCATGTTTTATGGAACAGTTTTCTTGTTTGAGCTGAATGGAGAAGGGGGTAAGAACAGTGAGTTTACAGCATTTGAATGCTGGCGTGACCCCAAGCATCTGCTGCCTTATCTCTTCCTTTCTTCAAAAAACTCACCTCACCTTGCAATGCCTATACCAAAATAGAGAGAGGTCAAGCAGACATCTTCTTTCTAGGGAACTTAATGGCACAGAATCTTTCCACAACAAATGGAGGAAAAAATAAATGTTTTGTCTAGCAACAACCATTTTCTGAACCGAAGGGTCAGTTCATGTAATTCTATTTTTATAGTATTTGAAAGGCTGCTTATAGGAGTAAACAAAGAATAACACAATGAATAGGTAGAATAAGTAACATTTCTTCAAAACAAGTAAAAAACGGCAACAGTTAAAGCACCAGCCTGCAAATGCATTGATAAAATGAAGACTGGTGCATGCAAGTTTTGAAAGTATACCTAGAAATATAGATATCTTGGGAGCAACTGCTAGAGGTTCATGGTCACCACTGAAAAGGTTCTGTCTCCAGTATCTACTAGTCTGGTGGTTCCAAATCACAGGTATACAATTTATACCTGTGAGTCCCTTGCAAGGGAGATGGGCGGGGAATAAATTGAAATAATAAATAAATAAATAAATAAATAAATTTACTTGAGCTCAAAAAGTAGAGCCATGGCCAGGTTTAATAGGTGTCTTCAGTGGTTTTAAGGAATGAAATGGATGCAGTAAGCATTAAATCTTAAAGCTTTTACTTTTTCACTGATTCCCCCTCCCCCCAGTGCATAAAGAATCCAATTTCCTAGACCTACACATGCTAGGGGCTTTATGCCCACAAAAAAGATACTGATAGGTCACATGTTGCTCCCTAGCTGTGATTTTTGCACCCAAGGCTTAAATTGTTGGCCAGTGAGCAGAGCTTCTGAGAATATTCTTAGAACTGAAAAAAACCACACAAGAGTGCTTACAAACTATGTTGTCTCATTCTCTTCTCTTCTTCAAAATAAGTATTTTTTCCTTCCCCCTCCCAAGAAAAAAGAACAAACCTAACTCAACTCACTTGGCATATTGTCTATTTTACTTTTTTCTCATTGATTATGATATTATGGGGGCGTGGTGGCTCAGCGGGTAAGATGCCAGGCTTGTCGATCGGAAGATCGCAAGTTCGGAGGTTCGAATCCCTAGCCCTGCGTGCGGAGTGAGCTCCCGCACTAGCTCCAGCAGTTGCCAACCTAGCAATTCGAAAGCATGCAAATGCAAGTAGATTAATAGGTATCACTTCGGTGGGTAGGTAACAGCGTTCCGTGTGCGTCATGCCGGCCACATGACCATGGAAGTGTCTTCTGACAACGCTGGCTCTTCGGCTAACAAACGGAGATGAGCACCGGCCCCTAGAGTCAGACATGACTGCACAAATGTGCGGGGGGAACCTTTACCTTTTTTTTTTATGATATTATGATATCATTCATTAATTCCATGAGTCCCATATTGCAATCACTCTTGCAACTAACCATAAGAATGCCAATAGAAGAAATCAGAAATGATACCTGGTTCAAAGTTATTTTCCAGATTAACTTCCACTTTTGATAGCACATGTCTTATCTTCTTGCTAACTTTTCAGGTCAGCACAAGGTGAATTCAATGTATGTTTATTGTAAACCTGTTTTTGCATCAAGCCCTTGATGGGTTACCATGCAGTTATATTTAAACAAACAACCAATGCTGCCAATTTTCACTGTTGTTCGATTATTCATTTTGGTGTCAGTCTGGGATAATTGGTTATTTCTCTGTTCCACGAATCACCTAGCAACAAAAATTAAGCTACTGTTCTCCATGAGATCATATGGTTTCTGCATGGAGGTGGAAGCATGTGTTTATTAATGGGTAGTAATAAATTGCATGTGGCCTTGGCCATAAAGACCACCTGGGAATGAAAGAATGTCATGCAAAGCACAGCTGTCAGCCGAAATCAACTGCGGAAACTGCTCCTGCCTGCAAACCCCGCCCCTTACACGCAATTGGCTCCTGCCCACAAACCCCATCCCCCGGTGCTTGTGATTGGCTCCCACCCGCAAACTCCAGCTCCCAGTCTGCGGAAATCCCAGAAACCCCGCCCCCCACCCCCCCGGTCCCCGGTTATAAATATCCAAATGGCCCTTTGCAGAAAAAAGGTTCCCCACCCCTGTTCTAGAAGAATGAAGAGGATCTATCAAAGATATCTATTATCACAGATGGGTTCACATCTCTTGATCCCATGATGTCTTGTTTCCTCTTGTACATGCCACATGAGATACACTCAATTATTCATTTATGTGTAAAATAATAAAAGGGGGCAGTAAGGTAAGATCCACACTTCTAACTTATCCCAGTGCAAGCATAACTCCCCACCCTCTATGGAGGACAGGAACAAAGATGTTGTCCTCAGCCCATCCCAAGCCAGAAGCTAATGTAATCTTTATCCATTTTTAATGTCTCCATGTCAAAAGTAATGTTTTCTATTTTCGTTGGCCCAAGCTGAGCTGTCCAGTTTGTATGCTGTACTTATAAACAATGTCCTCCATGCTTGGTAGGTCATGCTGAAAAAGAAGAAAATCAGAAAAACATTACCACAGTAGATAGAAGTTATTTTTTTAAAATATCTAACATATCCAAATATTAAGAAATGTAAAAATCTTCATAGGTGAGAGCAAAAATGCACCTTCCAAAAGGAAGAAAAAAAAGGAAAGTAACAAACAATATTTTAAATACAGAAAGCATATTTGCACAGAAAGCATATTTGCATAGAACCTAGGAAAAGTACAAAGCCAAATTTGATCCCCAAATTATTGTATTTGGTAGTGGATCAAAGCTATTTCTAATATTTCAGATGTATCTAAACATTAGAGAATGCAAAAGTCTTCATTCCTAACAGGAAAATGCATGTAGAAAAGGAAAAAAAATAACAAACATTCTATAGCTAAATATGAAGAGTGAAAATGTGAATTTGATCCCCCAAACAGTCCTTCTACCTATTAACATGATATCTGTGTGTGGGCCAAGAATAAGGAACCTGCTTTTCATCAGTTAAACTAATGGTTGTATAATGTTTGCTTCACAGTATACATACTTAAAATTAACTACATCTTGACATGTAAGAAATCCTGTATATAAATGAATTTTAATAGAAACAAATGTCTTTTGTAATGTAAAGGCTTACAAAATGTAAATCAGACATTAATAACAATAATGCATTATATGAATGCTTTTTTCTGGCATGCTTTATTACATTCATGCTTCATTGTCATTGTCATTGTTTATTGTTTTGTTTTGTTTTTTAGTCTATCATTTGAGGTATTAGGTCAGTATTTAACCTTTTCTGGAATCACACATCCCATTGTCCACCAAGGAATCTCTCTCTATATGCCATGAATGCAGCGCAGTTTGCAAAAAATTCCGGGTAGAATTTTAAGATGAAGATTTCTTCCCTATCCAGTCATATTTAGAGGTTCTGCATCATCCACAGATTAAAAAGAAAACCCAAGGAAGTCTCTATTTGTTTTCAATTAACCAAATGCATTTGATATATTTACTTATTTAACAACATTTTTGTATGCCATCTGTTCTCATGATTTTAGGGGTCTTACAGTAAACCAATAAAATAGCAATAAAATGTTCATAAAAATGATTAAAACCAATACATGCTGTGAATAAAATATTAATGAAAACTGTTAATAAACATTGCTGCTTCTATCAGACATATCTAAACACTGTCATGTAGAGCACTGTTTCATCATTTTGTGAAGCATCAAGATAGGGGCACATCTAACCTTGAGAAAACCTGTTCCAGAGAGAGGGGACTACCGCTGAGAATATTATTCCTTGGACCCCATACCCTCAATCTTTTTTATGTCCACATTTTTGTGTGCTTCCCCAAATAAATTCATTTTTGTGTGCCACTTACTGTATTATACCTGTTTTGTATCCAACTTTGAAGCAGAATAATGTTTTGGACACATGTTCAAGATTGAATGCATCAAATGTCTATGCTTTTATGGACCCTATGCTAGTAGATAACACCATTTTGCTTAAAGGAATGTAGTAAAGGATTTATCTGGCTTCCTTAGGGTAGATAGACTGAAATGAAAGAAATAATGTAGTTTCAACCAACTAAATTGATTTCAATTAATTGATTATATGTACAATTAAAAATGGATCCAACCCACTGAAACCTCTATCTGATAGAATGGTCTGAGTTACTAAAATCATAGGTTTGATGGTTTTATGTAGTTATATATATAAAACAAGTTTAGTAACTTATGTCACTTTATATGTCTAAGTGTATGTTTTACAAGATCATTATTCACATCCCCAATATTAAGTTAAAATAAGAATGTATAATAATAATAATAATAATAATAATAATAATAATAATAATAATATGCTGCCTGACTCCCAGCGACTCCGGGGGTTTACAAATGATTTAAAACATGAAAACATGACAATAAAAACAAGAAACGGAAAAGGATAGAGATGGCAGAATGACAAACTGGATGGAAACAAAAGAAAATCTAGGTTAAAAGGAGGCTTCAGTCATCCCCACCAAAATCCTGGGTAAAGAGCCATGTCCTCAGGCCCCTTTGAGACACTATCAGGATGGGGGGGCTGTTCAGATCTAGGGGGGAACCTAATTTCATAGGGCAGACACTGTGACAGAAAGAAAATCATAATACTTCTGAAATGTGTGCATTTTTGAATATGGAACATTGTTTCTATTAAATTACCTAAACATTTTCCACAGCTGAAAAAGATAACTTGTTGAATTTAATTGTAAGCAACAAGATCAAGCGAAAGAGGGAAGGAAGAAACTGCATTCTTGCTTCATAAAGTTGAAATATAAAGGAAGTTGTAAAGAAGAATTGTGTAAGAGCACAATTAGTTAATGATTCACAGCTTGGTAAAGAATCCTCCATTGTTTGTTAGTATCCTCAAATGTCAGAAGAAGAAATATAAAGAGTTCCACATGTTATGAAACATCAAAGAATAAAACTTCTGAATTAAAAAAGAAGACAATTCAAGGTTTCTTTGGAATCATGGTTTTAAGAGAACATTAACACTATATATACATATACTCATCACACTATTGCCTTTCAGGATAAGTAATGTTATTCAGAGCACAGAATAGAAGAAAGAATTTTTAAGTCAAATTAATTAAACGTATTGGTTAAGAAAAAGAAAAAAGAAACAAGATTATACCAGTTCTATTCATGATACTTTTCCACACAAATTATATCCTTACAAACCATCCCTGCTTACATGATGTCCTTATACAGATTCATATTTTGCTTTTTCTTCTTTAAATATATAGACACTATCTTTTTCAGGATCCCATCCACTCCATCCAACCAAGATATTCTTCTTCTTCTTCCGGTTGACCCACTCACTTTATCTTTATATACTGTATTTATTTTGTGATTTAATCCACATTAATTCTGTGTATATACTGTATATACTGTATATACTGTATATACTGTGTGTGTGTGTGTCTCTTTGTGACTTCATGGACCAGCCCACGCCAGAGCTTCCTGTTGGCCGTCGCCATCCCCAGCTCCCCTAAGGTCAAGTCCGTCACCTCCAGAATATCATCCATCCATCTTGCCCTTGGTCGGCCCCTCTTCCTTTTGCCTTCCACTTTCCCTAGCATCAGCATCTTCTCCAGGGTATCCTGTCTTCTCATTATGTGGCCAAAGTACTTCAGTTTTGCCTTTAATATCATTCCCTCCAGTGATCACTCTGGCTTTATTTCCTGGAGTATGGACTGGTTTGATCTTCTTGCAGTCCAAGGCACTCTCAGAATTCTCCTCCAACACCACAGTTCAAAAGCATCTATCTTCCTTTGCTTAGCCTTCCTTATGGTCCAGCTCTTACAGCCATAGGTTGGTTACTATATATATATATATATATATATATATATACATATACATATACATATACATATACATATACATATACATATACATATACATATATAGATATAAATATACATATAAACTATGTACATGATCTGTCTATGAAGGTTCTCAGTCATCCAGGTGGAATTGTCTGTAGCTTGAATCATGTCAACTGGATTTCTATTTTCTTAATGGAAACGTTTCGCTCCTTATCCAAGGGGCTTCTTCAGTCAAGAGACTGAAGAAGCCCCTTGGATAAGGAGCGAAACGTTTCCATTAAGAAAATAGAAATCCAGTTGACATGATTCAAGCTACAGACATATGTACATGATCAAAATACTTCTTTCATACTGGTAACTTATGTACAGGAAACATTCTCACATGTACCCATTTTTGATGAGTCAAAATCTGGTTGCATATACCTTCCAAATTTTGTTCATAGTCACTTTTTAGATAGTTTCAATCAGGATACATTAACCCCAAAATGCATGTGGAGACTGGATTTACATATCATCCATATATAACTTTTGGTAATTCCTGTTTTAACTGATTGGGGCTTATTTCTGTGTACTGTATATAGGATTATATTTTGAGTCACAGGCATGCAAAGAAGAATGAAAACATTCCTGTGGTCCTCTCCAATATTTATGTTCAGGAAGTTTATTTTTTGAAAAAAAAATACAAATTATGCATAGTTACACAAATGTGCACAAATACTTATTTTTCTATACTTCAACCAAAAATGTGTAAGGGTGAGAGACCAGGTTCTAATCCAACATATTAGTCTCTCAGACTCCATGTATGCATTCTGTCTGTGTTTGTGTATGTCTACATAATAAACTGGATAATGCACAGATGAAGATAAACTAAGTTACCAAGTACATCTCTTTAGGAATGTGCTATTTTTCCAGGCCTCTAATTCTTTTGCCTGGACCACTATGATATTAAAGTTGATCATGAATAGAGAGCCATACTGTGTCACACTGCCCAGGAACTTAAGGTAGGTAAGTGGGGTGTGCTAATATTTTACCTATACTTGCTCATATGTTCCACAGCCTTGAAATGCATGCTTCAGAAAACCCTGGTGCCATGCCAGAGCCTCTGAATGCCTCAATCACTTTTCTAACCTGCTTTTTCCACATGAAGGTGCCATAAGGGTATCGTTAACTTAGTAGTGTAACATCACATAGCCAACCTTGGCTGATCACAAGAAAGCTGAACAGGATTGGACTTGGTTAATACTTGAGTAATATTAACTCAAATAAATCCCAAAGTGGTAAGCTGGAGTGGAAAGTCCAAAAAAAGAAAAAGAAAAAAATCCCAGATGAATGCAATGGCAAATCACTGAGGGGAATCTGTTCTTCCTTATTTGCCAAAAAGAAAATGTCTCCATCCCATTGGGCAGGTAAAATATTTCAACTTGGCCCTCAAAAGATCAGCACAACATATAGAGACACAAATGGGATCTGTAAATTATTAAATAAATTGATGGGATTTTTGAATTAAGGGATACATATATTTTGCTTAAAGGGATTTTTAAAAAAACCCTATTATTTTTTATTTTTGAATTTAAAATTTTCCCTCCGTCCTATTAATCTAATAATTATAATGTCTTTGTTCTGCTACTGTGACAACTCATATCAAAAAACAGAGCTGGTGGATATTCATTCTAAGAACTTTTTTTATCAAATAGAATTTTATACCAAATGCAAGAGTTCACAGAGTGCTGAAATGTTTGCTTGTTTGAAAGTAGTAGTCTTGCTTCAGATTCCAGACTTCTCATTAACTTTGATTTACTCTGCAATGTAAACTGTACCTAGAAATAGGATTATTTCCTACTTTCTGTTTATGCTTTATTGTTCTAGAATGAATTGTGTTTACCACAGTTAACTGTACAACTGTCTACTGACTGTCTGCAAAACCTGCCTTACATATAATCAGGTTAAAAGTTAGTGTGGTCATTTGTCCTTTTTCTTTGTGAATCAAACAAAAAGGTTTTTAAAGCATTTTGTAGGTACATCAGTTGATCTTCATCCTATGGCAAAAGCTGTTCAGGACCCTCTCCTCAGCTAAGACCTATTATTCTCTCTCAGCCCAACAGCCCAAAAGGATGTTGTTGCATGAATAAAATTTATTTATTTATTTATTTATTCATTCATTTATTCATTCATTCATTCATTCATTCATTCATTCATTCATTCATTCATCATATTTATATTACCACCCATCTCCCTTGCAAGGAGGGACCCTGGGCGGTTGAATGAAAAATGAAAGTCATCTCATGTAAACACTTTTTGCTCCCAGAGAAAAGGCAAGAGAAAGAGAGATGCATACAAGGTTTTGATATAAAGAATAAATATAGTTAATTTTTCCTGCCAACACAATTCCAATCTGCTTCCAGGTCAGATGTTAAACATATGGAAATACTTTAAAGATTTTAGGGCCAGGTCTGCTGCAAAATGTCCAACTTAATTCAAAATGCAGTCCAAGGGGGACATCTTGAAGATGCAAGTACAAAGTTCCCTTTTGGGATTTTAAGAAATGTGGTTTCATTTCAGCGTGATTGAAAGAAGAATGTATTTGCTTTACTCCATGATGCAAATTATCTCTCTGATATGAAGGAAATGTTGTTTTCCAGCTGGGTTCATGATATGGTTCCACTCTAAAGTTCAGGTGAATTAAAGAGAATTACTGCCAGATTTGGAGAATTTTAATTTTGATGGAACCTCTATGGCTGGATTCGGCTGAAGACAGTAGCTAATACTTACGAATGTATGCTTGGCAGAAATGAATCAGAAATCCCCAGGCAGTGATCTTGTTTTGCAAAGGTTACTGAGAGGCTATCATTTCTTGAAGCTTTTGTGGTGAAAACAAAAGCTGAAAAAAGAAGAAAATCTGTGATGCCCCAACTGAGATAACTCCAAACTGAGTTGGGATAGACTCTGAACAGCTAGCTAAGGTGAGGCAAAATAACATAATGTGTTGTCATATTTCAACACAAGCTCCTACCTTTTATGTTTGGATCACAAGGTCACACACATTTATGTAAGGGGCAGGGTTTGCATTGCAACATCTCATCATATGGTTTGTCACTATTCTCCTTGGATGGGTTTATCCACCCACCCCTTTCTTCCTATCTACCCTCCCCAATAACCATGGGAGGATGAAAAGAAAAGGAATTCCTGCAGCAGCCACATTCTGTATTTGCATGGGCAGTCTTCCATATCCCATGGACATCACCAGATGGGTCTACAGATACTGACCACTTTTGTCCATAATGGCTTTGATATATCAAGGCTTTCACTTATCATTTTTATGAAGAAGTAGTAGGTAGTTGTTGTTGTTGTTCAGTCGTTTAGTCGTGTCCGACTTTTCGTGACCTCATGGGCCATAGCACGCCAGGCCTTCCTGTCCTCCACTGTGTCCCGGAGTTTACTCAAATTCATGTTTGTTACATCGGTGATGCTATCTAACAAAGCTACAATTTGGTCTAGTGCTTAAGGTGCTGGGCTAGAAACCAGGAGACTGAGAGTTCTAGTCCTGTCTTAGGCATAGGGTGACCATACGTCCCATTTTGAACGGGACAGTCCCGTTATTTTAGCATTTTTGAACCGTACCGTCCTTTTGACAAAAATCTCATTATTGTCCCATTTTGGGAGACAGCCCGGAAAATGAAGCCCTCCCGCCTATCAGCGCGCAGCAAAGGAGGGTGGAGAGGCGGGCCGAGCACTGCGAGGCCCAATTGGCTAAGACGCACAAATGGTGCAAAATGCGAATAATAAAAGGGGCATAGGGGCAGCGCTGCCGGCACTAGCTCACGTGCACGCACACGCCGGGACGGGAGGAGAGCGCTCTCACCACCTGTCCACGCCAGGCAGGAGGAGGCTAGAGCAAGCCAGGGAGCCGGTCGGCTGGGGCGCCACTGAGCTACGCAGTGGGATACAGCCCCTCTGGGTATGGAGCCGCCTCCGCCTCCCGGAGATGCTGCTGCTGCTGCTGCTGACAGTGATGCCAGCCCTTGCTGGAGGTATGCAGGATGGCGGTGGGGCTGGCTTCCTCCTGTTCTGTCCTGCTGGATCAGGCGCGGGGGAGGCGGTGTTCGCATCTGTGGTGCTGGTGCTGGTGCTGGTGCTGGTGCCGGCGGGAGAACCCCTCTGGACAGGCATAGTCTACCATTGGGGCCACGGTGGGCTGGGCGCCCCTTCCCACGCCACTGCCCAGATCCATGGGGACTCGAGTGGGCCGGACGGAGCCCCCCCAGCAGATGCTCCAGTGTTCTTGCGGGGAAAGTGCGCTAAGCACCTGCCTGTTGCGGCAGAGCGGAAGGCTCCCCAGAGGCTAGCAGGATGCCCTGACCTGCCCCTCCTATCGCCCCCAGCTCTGTAACCTCCCTGCTCTAGAGTAACTCACAGACGCATGAGTTCTTAGAAGTAGAAGAGTTTATTACAGGATACAGAAGCTAGCACGAACAAAGACTGGAATGCCGATTCTGGGAACAACAAGCACATTTAAACCTTTCCCTCCCCCAGGGTCCTTTGCTGCTGACACGTGTGGTCAGGTCTGCCCAGTTGTTCCGGCAACCGCCGTCCAGATGTGTATTCCCAAGCATCGGGTGGATGCGAGCTGGTCTATTCCCCTTGTTAGACCGGCGATGTCAGTTTCGTGCCACTTCCAGTCTTCTGATGAGTTCTTTGTCTGCCTGCCATTTTGGCAGAGATCGGGTGATCTCTGACATAGGGTGACCATATGTCCCGTTTTGAACGGGACAGTCCCGTTATTTTAGCATTTTTGAACCGTACTGTCCTTTTGACAAAAATCTCATTATTGTCCCATTTTGGGAGACAGCCCGGAAAATGAAGCCCTCCCGCCTATCAGCGCGCAGCAAAGGAGGGTGGAGAGGCGGGCCGAGCAGTGCGAGGCCCAATTGGCTAAGACGCACAAATGGCGCAAAATGCGAATAATAAAAGGGGCATTGGGCAGCGCTGCCGGCACTAGCTCACGTGCACGCACACGCCGGGACGGGAGGAGAGCGCTCTCACCACCTGTCCGCGCCAGGCAGGAGGAGGCGAGAGCAAGCCAGGGAGCCGGTCGGCTGGGGCGCCACTGAGCTACGCAGTGGAATACAGCCCCTCTGGGTATGGAGCCGCCTCCGCCTCCCGGAGATGCTGCTGCTGCTGCTGCTGCTGACAGTGATGCCAGCCCTTGCAGGATGGCGGTGGGGCTGGCTTCCTCCTGTTCTGTCCCACTGGATCAGGCGCGGGGGAGGCGGTGTTCGCATCTGTGGTGCTGGTGCTGGTGCTGGTGCTGGTGCTGGTGCTGGTGCTGGTGCTGGTGCTGGTGCTGGTGCCGGTGGGAGAACCCCTCTGGACAGGCATAGTCTACCATTGGGGCCACGGTGGACTGGGCGCCCCTTCCCACGCCGCTGCCCAGATCCATGGGGATTCGAGCGGGCCGGACGGAGCCCCCCCAGCAGATGCTCCAGTGTTCTTGCAGGGAAAGTGCGCTAAGCACCTGCCTGTTGCGGCAGAGCGGAAGGCTCCCCAGAGGCTAGCAGGATGCCCCGACCTGCCCCTCCTATCTCCCCCAGCTGGCTGGGGATGATGGGAGGGGGAGTCGTGCCATCAGGGGTTAGTTATCTTCTATCATTTTTGACAATACAGCATTAGTTTAAAAAATCCCTCTCTATATAGTGCTTTTCTCTCAAATACCATTTCAGAAGAATCCAAATTGGATCAAAACTAAAGGAAGATAACTTGGCATGTTTCCTTACCTGTAATTTGCAACCACAAATCCATAAGGAAATGTTTCATAAATGCTATATAAAACAAGAACTAAAAGGAACAAGCAAACAACCACTGTTAACTTTCACTTAACAATAAGGCTGCTTTGGGCTTCTAGAAAAACAACGTCTGACACAAATTGGACCAATACACAGGAACAAAATAAAATATAGATTGTTTAATAATTAACAATCAGGGCCTGACCAAGACACTGTACTGCTTGAAGTGAAGTTGCTAATAATGTTTCCACCCACTCAAGTCATGCTACAGACCACCAGCCAAGTTATTCTGGCATATGTGGCAGAAAATCAGTCAAAAACCTCTTCCCATCCCTGTTATGGAGAAAAAGGGGTGGAGGGTGAGGAGCTAGTCATTTCCTGACCTATTCTTGAAACCTAAATCTGCTCTCAAAGCTACCACCTTATTTTAGCTAATAGCAGATCAACCCTCAAAGCAATGTATACTAGTTTTTAAAATGCTCTTGAGCTCCAGGTGTGAGGAGGGGGTGGATTTTGTGTTAATTCAACCACTGTGTAGTTAAAGTTTCAGCTTTAAAGTTGCATATGGATCACAATGTTTGTATACTGTATATGACTATTGAAGTTCTTTGGGCCTCTACAAATCATTTAGTGAGGCATGAATGTCACGTGATAGAGAAACATGTCAATATATTTCATATCAGCTTAAATGTTGTCTCTCCTCAAATTCTCTGGAAATTTGCTCATGCAAGAACCCCTGGCTTTAGATTAAATTCAGGAGCTACATAGGAATGTTTATCTCCTTTTTCTAGGAAACATCCATTTGTTTTACTGTTGTTCACCATCCTCCTCAAGCTTTTTTAGGTTGCTTTTGCCTAGGTAGAAACTTTCAAATTCACCTTGACATTCCTCGTTGATGAAATTGCCAAATAAGTATTGGGTAAAAATCTACTTTGGCATCCTGCCAGTTCATAGCATTTAATAATAATATGCATATACTTTCCAAATGCTGATATTGGACTTATGACAATGAAATTTTATCCTCTTGTGTAGTCTTGAGTTCAGTAGGTTGTAACTATGTGTTATTTGATCTAAGCAGGTCTACCAGATGTATTGAGTTACACCACCATAATCTCTGACCATTGGCCTGAATAGATGCAGCTGATGAGATCTGCAGTGCATAACATCTTAGGATATCAAACTCCAGTGTGCCTTAGTTAGACCTTGTCCTATATTTCTAGTCTTGCCATATTGCAAGACTAGAAATATAGGACCAATTGGCAGCAAGGCAAGGTCTGGGTCAAGGTTCCCTTTGACAGTCAATATATATATTTCCAGTCTCACCCTATTGCCAAAGGGAACCTTGACCTAGACCTTGTGGGTGATCACGAGTCTTTTTATATAAACAGTAATCTGTTTAAGCAGGGGTACCCAAACTTTTTGGCACGAGGGACCAGTTTCGTGGAAGACAGTTTTTCCACGGACTGAGGGGCGGGTTTTGCAGGCGGGAGCCAATTGCACAGACCGGGGGTGGGGTTTGCAATTGGGAGCCAATCAGTTGGAACGGGGGGTGGGATTTGCAGGTGGGAGCCAATCACGTGGACCAAGGGGCGGGGTTTGCAGGCGGGAGCCAATCGCACGGGGTGGGGGGAATATTACATAAGACCCTGTCCCGTTTTTGCCATCCCAATGTCCCGTTTTTGCTTCAAGGAAATATGGTCAGCCTACTTAGGCATGAAAGCCGGCTGGGTGACCTTGGGCCAGTCACTCTCTCTCAGCCCTACTCACCTTACAGGGTTGTTGTTGTGGGGAAAAGAGGAGGAAGGAGGAGCATTAGGTATGTTCGCCGCCTTGAGTTATTTATAAAAATAATAAAGGCGGGATCATCATCATCATCATCATCATCATCATCATCATCATCATCATCATCTACCAGTGTCATTCTGCACTGAAGAAAGGGCTGCTTGTTTCCCATATGTAAACCAGCTGAAAAGGAAAGTGGCTTAAGAAACCTTTTTTTTTCTCCCAGATTTCAACCCCTTTCTCCATACTGGATCACAGTTAACAGGACCCCATTTGCTCGGTTCCCCTGCTTTTTTTCCCTTTCCACCTGTGCCAGGAAAGCAGATACCAATTGCTTTCCTTTCATTGGAATGTCTGTTGATAAAAAGGAAAATAGATAGAGGAGAGAGAGAGAGAACTTTCTGTTCATTGGTCTAGAAGGGGAAATGTGTAGAACTCTCCTCAATTTCACCCAGTTTAAGCACACACACAGAGAGATGAATGGCCAGCATTTTGCCCTTCCACTGAGGAACCTGTGTTTTAAAAAAGTCTGGTCTTTCATGGCAGACAGCCCAGCAGCCAGGTACACAATAGCTGTTGAAGACAGAGAGCAGAAGTAATGCAGCAGACAGACCATACTGGCCTTCTTAAACCAGCAGAGAAAAAGCATTACTTATGTGGGTGGCAATTGCCTTCCTAGCAGGCAAGTGGTGAAAACTCCCCCCCCCAGCAACATTTGGGGCAAGCAGGAAGGGTAGATCAACCAAATGCATAATTCCTTGCTAACATTAGGGACAGTGCCAGTCAGTTTAGCACATTTTCGCTTGTAAACTACAATCATAACCAAAGCCGAGGTTTACTCGAACATCTTACCCTATTCTGCGCAAACTAAGATCTCTAATCTAGAGAGCACTTGCAAGCTAATATAATGTTGTTTACATCCCACCATTTATGACACAGATGCAGTATAGAGACATAAACTCAGAATGCTTGATATTTGGCCCAATTTAATATGACATGTGAACATAGCAACCAAACCTAATTCAACATAACAAAGAACAATTAACTTCTTTGGGGAGATGGGGAAATACTTGTTTCCTTATAGATTACTACTCTTGATAAGTGGAAAACCTGGAGCCAGGATTAATTTATGTACCTATAGGCATTAAGGTTGGTCATTGCCTTCACCGCTTAATGTCAATGCATCTATTACAGCTTAACATTGGCTTGGTTGATGGTTCACATTATGGCATAATGTGATTGTTTTGATTTTGGTTTAATGTAATGTGATGTGGTAAACTATAATGTATAAAAAGGTAAAGGTTCTCCCCGCACATTTGTGCAGTCGTGTCCGACTCTAGGGGCCGGTGCTCATCTCCGTTTGTTAGCCGAAGAGCCAGCGTTGTCCGAAGACCCTTCCACGGTCATGTGGCCACATGACGCACATGGAACGCTATAATGTTCTGCCCAGAGTCCCCTCTGTGGGGGGAGATGGGCGGTGATATAAGTATGATAAATAAATAAATAAATAAATAAATAAAGTATATATTTGTACAATTAATTATTTATAGACCATCCACTTCTAGTTGGCTTACATTTGAACAAAAGCATAAGACAAAATCAATCCTAACTGAAATAAGTCAGGCAGATTTTATACCACTAGCACTCACAAAACTGTGGGGGGAAACGGTTTCTTTAAGGCTACTCAAGAGCTTGGGGGCATTCCCTATCTTGGGTGACAAGTGTCATGGCCTCTCTCACCTTCCTCAGTGACCAATGCCTTCCTCAGTGACCAACAGTGTGGGCTGTGTGTGGGTAGAAAAGTTGATCCTGCATGTATCCAAATGCCAAGCCATGTAGGACTTTAAAGAGGACAACCAGCATCTTGAATTGGTCCCAGAAACAAACTGGTAGTTACTGCAGCAACCAGAGCTGAATCTACTACTTCCATGTAGCACTCCATTTTGAACCAGTTGACTACCAGTTCCAAGTAGTCTTCAAGAGCAGTCCATATACAGCATCTTACAGTAGCCTAAACATGAGGTTACAAGTAATTGTTGCCAAGGCATTTCAGTCCAGAAAAGCCAGGACTTGCACTTGAGCTAGACAAAACTCTCCTGGCTATGGACTCTACATGCTGTTTTGGTAGGAGCCTTCTGCAGAACCTTATCAGGGACAAAATTGGAATGAAGAGCAATCCAGTTTGATCACCAGTGTTGAGTTGGACTCTATTAAACCCCTCTTATGAAATGTGTGTGTGTTCAGCAGAATGTATGAACTGTGGATGCCATGGAAAATCTTAATTAGGGACAAATAGTTAATCTCTTCACAAGAAGGAAGTCTCGATTGCATCCACCACTGTTTATCTCTTCACACGAAGGAAATCTTGATTACATCCACCTTTGTCTGTTTCACAAATCCCTGTGAGATAACCACCTAACACCAGACCTCTCCCCTCCTCTTACGTAAATTCTGGGATATTCATAATAAACTTGTGACATCTGTAAATTAAATTGTGATATCTGTAGAATCTTGACCTTTACACTATTGTTAAGTCCTAAAAGACCTTACTGTATATCCTGTGTGATGTATGTGTTAAAGATCAGAAATGTATAAATGTGGATGTCTCCTTTTGTTCGGGGCTCTCCTTTTCAGAGGAGGTTGCCCCCTATTACTTGAGCTCAATTAAAAGGGTTATCCTATTTCTCGTCTTGGTGTGAATTTATTTTGGGTTCTTCGTACCAAGTTAAATGTGCTTAGACACGGGACCAACTTTGGGTCCAACACCAGAAAAAAAAACACCCTCCAGTTTTTCAGGGTGTTTGGTTGTTTGACCCATCCAGGAACTTAGATCCTCCAGGCACCAGGCCAAGACTACAGCATCTCCAGTTTCACCTAGGCAGATGTTATTTAGCTTACTCTGAACCAATGGATGACCTCCCCAGTGTTTTCATATAGATGATACGCAGATGGTGGAGAGGGCTGACCCTGTAAAGTAAGCACAGGTATGACCACTTTATTTTCACACATACTGACTGGAATTGGTCACTTACAATAGTTATTTTTGTACTTGTTTTGTTTTGGTTGTTTTTGTTTTTTTGCTTTTATGTTCCTCTATTGTTGCGAACCACCCAGAGTCAGTTGGAGATGGGTGGCATTCAAATTGAATAAAAATGCAAAAAATAAAATAAAAGAAGGATCTCATTCCTATCTTTCCCCAAAAGGATGCCAAAAATTCATCACTCATTGGTTTAGCTTTACACATCAGTGAAAGAAAGATTTCAACAAAACCTGATTAAAGCAAGCCATGCATTAGTGTGATGTTGGAATTGTGTTAGCCCTATCAGGTAGACCATACTAAGAAAGAGACACTGAATAGATCTAAGCTACTTTTATTAGAACAGTTTTAGTAACAGAATCTTGCAAGTCTGAATGTGCTACTTTTCTTCCCAATTTTATCTCCATGAGAATTGGGAGGGGGAGGGGAGGCTGTCTGAGGTGTTTTTGCAAATTACTTTCTTGGCCTGGGCTCAGGTTTCATTTATCAGATTGTTGTCTTGGTAGTGGTTCTTCCTCCTGTCCATCAATTCCATCCTCTCTATATAGTACAAATCTAGACAATGCCATTTGAAATCCATATTGGATTGGATCAATAAATGTTGGCTTGGGTTAGGTTTTAAAACAACGATTGAGATTAACTTGCATCATATTAATTGTCTGCTGTAAAGATTAATAGACTTCAATCCAGTTTATTGCAGCTGTATCTGATGGCAGGGGATTTGGGCTGGGAGAAGAGGGCTTGCCATTTCTTACTTTTGAGGGAAGTTTGTGTTTGTGAGCATGTAGCAAATATCAGCATTAAAATGCTAATACAGAACATGACCATAAAGTTTACCTTTCACACAAACTTAAATGGCATCATGATTATTGAAGTTAATATAGCATGATTAACACGGATAAGACTTTACAGAGTTACAATAAGGATGGCATGCATGTGTGTGTTAAGACTATAATCTCCAACCACACATAAACATTAGACTATGGTCACCAGGCTTGGTTAGTTAGATATTTTTTCTCACTCTCAGACTGAAACAATGAGATCACATTTGATTTATCTAACATTTTTGTCTTTGAAAATGAAGTTTTACACAGTGAACTGTTGCTTGAATCTATATGGCAGAGTTACAGCTTTCACAACTGTCTTTAAGCAGTCTTCAAAATCTATGGGTACAACAAGGTTAAGAAGCCAGGTGTTTTCTTTTCTTTTAAATACCAGCACTAGAATGGAGAGAAAAATAGATTCAATAGATGAAAAAAATGGAAGAAAAACACTTCACCTGTTTGTAGTTCTTCTTGTTCCAGTAAAATAAATTAGGTATTTGGCTTACTAGAAAGTCAGAAAGGGAAGGGCTCATTAAAGAAAGCACTACAAGTATGTTTAGTGAAGCCAGTCATTGTTTGTGTTTGCTTAAGAAGACCCAATAATAATTTAACCTTGATACTCCTTTTTGTCCTCAGCAGAATCTACTTCAGGAAGCCAGAACCAGTTGGTCAGCATTATGTTCCCACAGCAGACAAGCCGTTGCATAAAGGAATTGAGCAATTCATTTGCAGCATTGCCAGTTGGACTCACTCCCACCCCAGCACCTAAAAAATTCACCTGCTTTTCATTTCTTCGCAGTCAAGAGATGACCAAATTTATGAGGAGTTTCAAAACCTCAGATTGTATGAGTATACATGGCATGGGGGGAAAAAATCTGAAGCTAAAATTTATATGTAGCCCCAGCTAGATATAAATTATATATGTACATAGCCTCCCACAACCCCCAGCAGATAATGTGCTGTATAATCAAGACAAGGGTACTGATGGGATGATGAGAAAAAAGTAAAGATGACAGCTGAGACTGTGCATTCAAATCCCTGTCTCTTTTTTATGCGTGTTGCACATATACAGTATGTGTACCCCACAAACGTACTACTATATATAAACTCAAATTCTTGTTTGGCTGTTGCAGGAAAAAATGGAGGAAGCAATGGCATACAGTACATATATCTTTGACCTCCCCCCCCCCCTTCTTTTTGTTGGAGCAATTTCACTACATTTACACTCTACATAACTGGAGACTGTTATCCATTTCTAATCCTATGGCTCTGTATTTCTGCTGAGTATACATGCTGACTGTATCTGCACAATATCATACATGGTTAACTTAATCATGCCATATTTAATTATCCCAACTGCTGGGTTCTCATACTACACTGGCTATAAATGGGCAAATGAATCACAAAACATACTAGTTTAAAAGCTGGTTGGCTAATTTGTGATTCAATGTATCATGAAAATACCACCACTTTTTAAACTCGGCTTGGATAAGCTGCACTATAAAAGCTTGACTAGTCTTATTACAAGTTATGGAAGATGGAAGAGACAACCAACTTTATTTTAAAGTGAACTCAAAGTGTAATGGAAGGAAGAGATAGAGAAGTTTATTCTGTTCCTTCTTTGTGCTACTGTTGCTACAAAGAGCAGTTCAAGATGATCATAGTAAAATAGGAAGAGAAAGTCAACCAGATGCTTTCTGGATATTTAAACTACAACTCCCAGTGTGAGACTAGGCTGAACCTGCCATAACCTAAAGATGAAGCAGGCACGTACGCAGAGAGGACAAAGCCAGGAACCTTGTCTATGGGATCCCTTTTGGGTAGGCCAGGGGTCGGCAAACTTTTTATGCCAGGAGCCATTTTGACATGCTCCAGGGCATTTTGACATGCTCGAGAGCCAGGGGGCGGGGTTTGCGGGCGGGGGCCAATCGCGTGGAAGGGGGAGGGGTTTGCGGGCGGGGGCCAATCGTGAGGAAGGGGGTGGGGTTTGTGGGCGGGATGCAATCGTGCACACTAAGGGCCTCCTGCCACCATGCCCGCTGCAGTGCCCGGCACCGCCATGCCCGCTGCCACGACTGTGCAGGCGGAGCTGCCTGCCTGGCACTCGGGCACTCCGGCTGGGGTGCAGCCGGACGGGAGCATCGCCGGCGGCCTGCGAGGACCGCCAGGGAAGGCACACGGGAGGAGCTCCCGTCCCGTTGCACCCCAGCTGGAGCGCCCGAGTGCCAGGCAGGCAGCTCCGCCCGCGCGCCTTCCCTGGCCGGTCCTCGCAGGCCAACGGCGATGCTCCCGTCCTGCTGCACCCCAGCCGGAGCACCCGAGTGCCAGGCAGGCAGTTCCGCCCGCGCGCCTTCCACGTGATTGGCCTGCGAGGACCGGCCAGGGAAGGCGCGCAGGCGGAGCTGCCTGCCTGGCACTCGGGCGCTCCAGCTGGGGTGCAGCGAGATGGGAGCTCCTCCCGTGTGCCTTCCCTGGCTGGTCCTCGCAGGCCAACGGCGATGCTCCCGTCCCACTGCAGCCCAGCCAGAGCGCCCGAGTGCCAGGCAGGCAGTTCCGCCTGTGCGCCTTCCACGCGATTGGCCCGCGAGGACCGGCCAGGGAAGGCGCGCGGGCGGAGCTGCCTGCCTGGCACTTGGGCGCTCCGGCTGGGGTGCAGCGAGATGGGAGCTCCTCCCGTGCGCCTTCCCTGGCCGGTCCTCGCGGGCCGCTGCCGATGCTCCCGTCCCACTGCACCCCAGCCGGAGCGCCCGAGTGCCAGGCAGGCAGCTCCGCCCGTGCGCCTTCCACGCAATTGGCCCGCGAGGACCGGCCAGGGAAGGCGTGCAGGTGGAGCTCCCGTCCTGCTGCACCCCAGCTGGAGCGCCCGAGTGCCAGGCAGGCAGCTCCGCCCACGCGCCTTCCACGCGATTGGCCCGCGAGGACCGGCCAGGGAAGGCGCGCGGGCGGAGCTCCCATCCCACTGCACGCCAGCCGGAGCGCCCGAGTGCCAGGCAGACAGCTCCGCCCGCACGCCTTCCCTGGCCGGTCCTCGCGGGCCACCGGCGATGCTCCCGTCCCGCTGCACCTCTCCAGCTCATTGGCCACCCGCCGCAGTTTCTCGGCTGTGCGGCTGGGGGGCAGCGCCGCGTCCCCCAGCCGGTGCTGCAGGTAGTCGCCCAGCAGCTGCACTGTCTCCTCACGCAGCGCGCCCAGCATGGCGACGCTCTCCTGCCTGCCTGGTGGGCGCTTTGGGGGGGGCGGCGGTGGCGGCCGTTGCAACGCGGGTGGAGGAAGAGGTGGTGGTGGCGACCAACCAACTTCCCCACCTGCCGACCTCAAAGAAGCGCTGCCCGACTCTGGTGAAAGTTGGAAGGCTCCCGAGGGCGGGAGGAGGAAGAATCAATCGCCCTCCTCCAGCGCCGGCCATCAGACTTTGGGGGCGGTATCCAATCGCGTGGAAGGGGCGTGGGTGAGTTCAGCTGTGGAAGAGCCACACTCAAGGGGCCAAAGAGCCGCATCTGGCTTGCGAGCCGCCATTTCCGACCCTTGGGGTAGGCTGACCATATTTCCTTCAGATGAAAACGGGACATTGGGGATGGCAAAATGGGACAGGGTCTTATGCCACCATGCTGGCCTCGAAACCCCGCCCCCCAGTCCACGCAATTGGCTTCCGCCTGCAAACCCCGCCCCCGCCCCACACGATTGGCTCCCACCTGCAAACCCCGCCCCCATCAGCGCAATTGGCTCGGATTTTAATATTTTTTTTTTATTTTTAAAGGTTTTTTTTTTCTTCTAGCAGTAAATGGTGCGGCAGAGGTGGTGTGTTTGGGGAAGGCCGGAGCACACACACTGTGCACACAGCACCGTCATCAGCCGGGGGACAAGGGGCGGGGATGGAGGGGATGGAGGCCCACCACTGCCCCATCCCCTTCAGGCTTGGCCAAGGGAGGGAGGAGAGCTGCTGCTGCTGCTGCCGCCACCACCACACATTAGAAGCAGGAGCTGGCCGAGCTAGGGGACTTCAGCCACACCACTCTGCCCCTTGCTGCCTGCCATGCTGTGGGAGCTCCCGCAGCCCGGCAGGCAGCAAGGGGTGGCATGGGGTGGCATGGGGCACCTGAAGCCCCCCAGTGCGGCTGGCTCCTGCTGAGGACGCAAGCCCACCACTGCCCCAGCCTCCTCAGACTTGGCCGAGGGAGGGAGGAGAGTCGCTGCTGCTGCCGCTGCCACCACACAGAAGAAGCAGGAGATGGCCGAGCTGGGGGGCTTCAGCCACACCACTCTGCCCCTTGCTGCCTGCCAGGAGCTCCCGCAGCCCGGCGGGTGGCAAGGGGTGGAGTGGTGCGGCTGAAGCCCCCCAGAGTGGCCGGCTCCTGCAGAGGACGGAGGCTCACCGCCGCCCCGACCCCCTCGGGCTTGACCGAGGATGAGAGGAGAGTCGCCGCTGATGAGCAGGAGGTGGGCGGCAGCACAGCGCAATGAGGTTGTGACGCCTCCCAGGAGAGCAGTGGCGGAGAGAGGGACGGTTCCAGGCGGAGGCGCTCACAGAGGGGCCACTGCTGGGCAGGGGAGGCAGCTCCTCGGGCCCCTCATGAGGAAAGGCAGCGCCATGGCTCCACTGGACCCTCCTCTCCCTCCTCTGCCACAGCGCCTGACTCACTTTCCTCCTCCAGAGACGCTTCAGGCTGTAGCCCAGCAGACGCACACAGCCCAGCCCCGCGGACCACGCAGCGGCCGGTGCAGTGTCTCTGCCCCACCTCTCATCCAGTGCTGCTGAGCCCCTCGCAGAATGCCACCCCACCGCCTGGCTTGGCCGCCATCCCACCTCCCCAGCGCTGACATCTGCGAGGCGAGACCTAGAGCGTCTTGCGGGCAGGATTCTGAGGCAGGATCTCGGCCTTTTAAGGTTGGAATCTCGTGCCGTTTGCAGCTGGGATCCAATTGGCCAAGTAGCGCACTGATTGGTAGAGGGGCTTCTTGTTCCAGGCTGCCTCCAATCGGCAGCTCTGGTTCGGACCATACCAGCTTCTTCCGGAGGTTGGCTCATCTTCCTCTGACTGAGTCCGAATCTGGTATGGCGGCGGGGGCTGACCCACTCCTGTCAGGCTTACTGACTCAGATTTTTGAAAAACGGGACAAAATCAATATTTTGACTATAACAATGGGACACTCCAGAAATGGTGAAATAACGGGACAGTCCCATTCAAAACGGGACATATGGTCAGCCTACTTTTGGGAGGTAGATAAGAAGGAAGCAAGTCATTAAGGAAACATAAGGAAAAATGTCACCTGAACCAGACAGAGGAAGATGGGCCTGAGCACATGGAAACCCCCACCCCAAATCCATCAACAGCTACTAGGCTTGCAAATTAAGTAGCTGCCAGTCTTGTGAATCAACAAGGCAAGAATTTTTGGGGATAAAAGGGGTCTCAAAGCCCGCCCACTCCTTGAGTCGTTCTTGGATCCAGACTTGGCGGCTTCCATCCCTTCAGCTAGTGCCTGGCAGCCTAGTTGGAAGGACGCAGGTATGTGTGTGTGTGTGTGTGTGTGTAAGAGCAAATGAAGCGAGGTATGCTGGGACATGTAGTCCAATGCCTACGGAAGAAGAGTCGGTTCCCCTACCCCCTTCCTGAGCGCGCAGTTAATGATATATATATATATGAATTGTATAAATATCTGAGGGACCGCCTCATCCCCATTACATCATCCCGTCCCACCTGATCTTGCAGGAAGGGCATGCTATGGACCCCCTCTATGAAAGAGTTCCATCTAGCGGGGTCTAGGAGGCGAGCCTTCTCTGCAGAGGCACCTGCCCTATGGAACATTCTTCCCCCAGAGATAAGACAGATTCCTTCACTCCTGGACTTCAGAAAAAAATTGAAAACCTGGCTCTGTGAGCTCGCCTGGGGCAAGAGGGAAAGTGGTCAAGCTTGGGGATGGCTGATTGCTTGAACCTCCCCAAATATTTTAAACAGACTTCAGCAGCATGGCAAACCATCTGCCACTTGGTTTTAATTTTAATTTTAATTATATTTATTATATTGATTGTATTTTATTTTATTGTGTTTTTATGTTGTTGTATTATTGTTGTGATTGTGAACCGCCCAGAGTCCCTCCTTGAGGGGGAGATAGGCGGTCATAGAAATTTAATAAATAAATAAACAAACAAAAAAACAAACAATAAATAAATAAATTGAAATGCTGTAAGCCGCCTAGAATCCTCCGATAGGGAGGGGATAGGCGGGGTATAAATATGATTAATAAATAAATAAATAAAAATGTACCTTGCAACCACTAAAGTTTTGCTGTTACTTTAAATTCACTGGGTCTCCGTGTATTACAAAGAACCTGTTATGCCTCAGTGTTCGGTTGGAAGGTATTTGTGTGTGTAATCCTAACTATTTCCTAAGCCAGAGCTTTCCAAACTTTTCATGTTGGTGACACACTTTTTAGACATGCATCATTTCGCAACACACTCTTACAGCGGGGCATCATTTCACAACACACTCTTACAGCAGGACACAAGGCAGTCACTAGGACCTGCGCGGAATCACAGGAGGTTTGTAGGCAGCAAGGCACAAGGCAGGCACTAGGACCTGTGCGGAATCCTGGCAGGGCAGGTTTGGAGGCAGCAAGGCACAAGGCAGGCACTAGGACCTGCACGGAATCCTGGCAGGGCAGGTTTGGAAGCAGCAAGGCACAAAGCAGGCACTAGGACCTGCATGGAATCCTGGCAGGGCTCGGAGGCAGCAGCAGCCGCGACATACCCAGACACTGCAGCCGACACACTAACGTGTCCCGACACACAGTTTGGAAAGCTCTATCCTAAGCTGTTGACTAGGGCTGTGTGTCTTGTCTGCTCAAGTTGGACCTATCTGGAAAACCCGGGTAGAAAGCAAGGGGGGCAGACAGATCTGCGTTCCTCAACAGTTTGTGAGTATGTGAGTGATTGACCATAAGCCGAACCTGGGAGCAGCGTTGTGTAACACCAGAATCCCTCATCAATGAATATGCATTTGGAAGACTCCCAGTTCCTTACTGCTGAGAAAGTGCTTACTGCAACAGTTGTCAATGATACCTTTTCAATTTCACTCCTGATTGCTTGTGCATTTTCACATCAACTATTTATTTATTTATTTATTTATTTATTTATTTATTTATTTATTTATTTATTTCCTGAATGACAAGAGACTAAAAGATAACTAAAAACAGTGGAAGCTACACAATAATTGAGAGGAAGAAAAGCAGGCAAGCAGCTGACATTCATAGCTGATCCACACATAGGAGACTAAATTTAATGAGTCATTCCCAATGGAGACTTACAGAGATCATCATGGCTGGAAAACTCCTACAGAGAAATTAGGAGAAGAAATATAAACAAGAAATTAAAGAACATAATAGTAAATGGAAAAACAGAAGCCCAGACTTAATTATAGAGCAGACCCACCAGCTTCTGATAGCCATTGCTACCACTAAAAATATTGCAACCTTCTTGAACGTTTCACTACATTGAACTTGCAGTAGCTGATCTGTAACCTATAATTGTGGTAGGTGAGAAAGGTTGTTAATAAGTGGTTTGGTAAGTTCAAGATGCCAGTATAATACAGTATAAGGAACATTTTGGTAATATGTGCTACACCCTCCACTTCAGTATCTGAGCACATGCAGAGGCAATCCTGGTAGGAAATGTTATTACAGTATATCCACCTCTTGTCACAACTGAGGACAGGTAACCAATTTGCACCAACGTAAATGTCCTTCTGTGTGGACCAGAAAGAGTATTATAAAAATATGTAGGTGTAACCAAAGAAACACCATAGTCTCATGGTAGTGAAATGTATAATTTTCAATCAATCTTTTTGTGCAGACTTAATTTTAACAAATACTCGACCTCTTTCCACGGTAGCATAGACTACAAGATCAGTATAAAATTATAGATAAATCAAACTACAAAACCTAATATACAAACTTTCAAGCACTTGCATGGCTAAGACTTAGATTTTTCTCATGATTCCAAGTGACCCAAACTTCATTGGCTTTCCCCTGCTCCATGGACGATGGTCCCCACAGAGTCCTGTGCACATAAGATGGAGTAAATAAAACCTGGAACTGGAACAACACCATGCATATTATATATCTCAGCTGCTTAGCCCTGAAATATCTGATTCTGTTTCCATGGGTTTATATCTTTAAAAATAATATTCCAATAAGAAAACTGTTGGAGGAGCTAAAACTTTTCAAGAAAATAAGAATATTTTTTTTAATCGGAGCTCTCTTTTCTTTACTGCAGAACTTTGTTAATAAAAGAAGACTGGCCAAGATGATGAATGAACATTATTTTCTAGTTATTCCCAAATATTGTTTACTGAGTAGATTGCTTTTTAGAAACACAAATCCTATACCAGAAGTATCATTAATTAGTCTGGCAAGCATCTACACTACAGTGTCTATGTTTATTAATTAATTAATTAATTAATTTTTATCCCGCCTTTATTATTTTTAAATAATAAAACCTCTTTTCCCCACAACAATAACCCTGTGAGGTGAGTTGGGCTGAGAGAGTGTGACTGGCCCAAGGTCACCCAGCCGGCTTTCATGCCTAAGGCGGGACTAGAACTCTCAGTCTCCTGGTTTCCCATTGGCTCCTTCCTAGGGCTGAGAGACAGGGACTGGTCCAAGGTCACCCAGCCAGCTTTCCTGCCTAAGGCAGGACTAGAACTCTCAGTCTCCTAGCTTCTAGCCCAGCACCTTAACCACTAGTCCAAACTGGTTTATAATATTCTTGTTATTACTAAAAAGTGTGCAAGTAGCATTGTATGGGATCCCTCTCAGCAGAAAGAAGATAATCCCCATTTTATTTGTAACTAGAGCAAGCACAGGTTTAGTTGCCTAAGCATATAAAACATTTGAGGACAATTTAAAGATATCATATGTGAGGAAGCAGTAGCACTTGCTTTAGAGCCAACCCCTTCTATTACTATCTGTAATATAAGAACTAGCTACAAATAGATAGTACTTAGATAGTAATATAAGAAGTAGCTCCAAATCTCCTCTTCCTGTGATAAGGCAGATCACCATACCATATTTGTCTTCTATGGCAGGTAACATTGAGCTCACCAATTCTGGAACAGAACATTCCAGAAAATGTCTGGAAACTTTTGTTTTAATTCCAGACCAAGATGAATTTCCTCCCAGACCATGCCTTTCTGGGGTTGGCTCAGTGGATTTTGGAAGTAAATTGTCCAAATCAGAAGAAAGTTGAAGTAACTTGGATATAGTGTTCTGTTCCAGCAGAAGGTTAAATGTCATCATGGTGGTGGTGGGTAGAACATTCCACAGTTCTATTCCTAATGGCAAGCAAAGAGCAAAAAATTTACAAGGCAGGAGAAATTATTCAAAGGATATTGGGAGAAATCTGAAGGCAACAGCACTGAAAGAGGAGTGCATGATCCTATCAATAGAGATTCCCCCAAATGTATATACTGTAGGATTAGCACTGTGAATGGGTAGACTATTTGAAAATGAGGCAATTCCTTAGGACTAATGTATTTGCTAATAGTTTTATTGATTAGTAGCCAGGGTCTTAGATGTCTCTCCAAAGGTATATGGATAAGCTGATAATGAGGTGACAGCAAGGCTAACAGTGGTTTGGGCTCCATTCAGTTTCTTTCATTTCAACTTCTTTAATGTGGCCAGCTACATATTTTAACTTTCCTTTCTCTTGTGCTAATGGCATATCACTGTATATTGCTATGCTGGTTCTGCAAAAACAATAGGGAGTTCAGTCCAGCTTTTAGTAGTCTGAATATAGGCTCAAGGTGGAACAGTCCAGTAGTATGCACACTTGGATCAAACCATTCCTTTACATTCCACATGACTGCAGCAGGTTTAAGTCTCTCCACATTTAAACGAGTGAATCTGAGCCACGAATAAATTGACAGGTGCTGGTTTAATAATTTTCAGAACTGGGGGTGATTAAAGATATCAGTGACACTTGCTGGGTTCCAGACCCTTTCTTTATGGCCTTGCAACTCCTTTTGCAGAATCAGTTTCTGACTTAGCTTATACTTAACAACAACAACAACAACAAAAATAGAGTATTGCTAGCAAGCCATAACCATTTAATAAACAAATTCTTACACTGTTGAAGGATCCAGTTTGAGAGCCAGTTTGGTCTAGTGGTTAAGGCAACAGGCTATAAACCAGGAGACTGTGAGTTCTAGTCCCGCCTTAGGCATGAAAACCGGCTGGGTGACCTTGGGCCAGTCACTCTCACTCAGCCCAACTCACCTCACAGGGTTGTTGTGGGGGAAAATAGGAGGAGGAAGGAGTATTAGGTATGTTTGCCGCCTTGAGTTATTTATAAAAATAATAAAGGCAGGATAGAAAATCAATCAATCAATCAATCAATCAATCAATCAATCAATCAATCTTGGGAAGGGCCAAGCCTGCCAATTAGCTCAGTCAACCCACCTAGCACTTCAGAAAATCCAGGAATTAGCAGTCATGCAGTTGCAATATCCCACACAAGTAAGTTGGTGGCCATTCTTCCAAAACCTGCCTAGAAGCATGTATTGCCGTGTGCCTCACCAAGCCTAAGACTCACAAAGGTCAATAATGAATGATGTCCTTCTTAGAAAGGAACAAGCATGCCAATCAGCTATGTCTAACCTCCTGGCACTCAGATCAGAATAAAACAGAAACCCACAGTATCTCTCCCTTTCCTTCTCCCTCTCCCTCTCCCTCTTTAAAGTGAAAAGGCAACAGCCTTATTTTTTATTTTTTTAATATAAATTTTTATTTTAATATTAAAATAACTTTACATAATATTACATAACATAACATAAACTAGCATAGCATAGCATAGCATAGCATAGCATAGCATAGCATAACTAAACATAACTAAACTAAACTAAACTAAACTAAACTAAACTAAACTAAACTAGTGTGACTTCCTACTTTCTCATCCAAAAATTATTTACGTATTTATAAACCAACTTTGCGATTTTCTTAATTACATTAAATTTCCAATTGATTTTTTTGTGTTTTTCCTATAAATTTGTAAAAAGGTTTCCAACTCATCCACATTTTTATCATTTAGTTGATCAGTCAATTTTGCCATCTGTGCTAAATCCATCACTTTTATAATCCATTCTTCCATGTTGGGTATGTAGTCTTCTTTCCAATGTTTAGCATATATAATTCTTGCAGCGGTAATTAAATACAATAGTAATTTTACACTATTTTAAAGTTTTGGTTTTTACATTGGTGTAGTAACATTGCATTTCTATAGTCTCTTTGCTAGACACCAGACTTTTAGCATTATCCTTTCCTCAGCTCTGCTACATCTGCTGTAAAGGAGAATATTTCAAAAGTTGATTGCAGTGAAATTACTGAAGATATACAGATGAATCGTGGCAGGGTTCATGTCCTCTAAAGGATTTACAATTTTTGCTCCTTTCATCCCAGTTTACCCCAAAATGAAGCAGTTTTAATGATACCCTATTACAGCCTATGGATTTTTTCTCTTAAATTAAATCCCAAGCAGCTTCAGTCAAACTGGGTTGCCCTTGAATCTCAAACTACTAACTCAGATTGAACCATGCTCTTTTTGAAATTTGAATCTCCAATTCAGATTAAATCAGGTCCAAGTCTATTGTTTTCTCCATAGTGGGCCTAGTATACTGAAGATGTTTTAATTTTCTTTATTGCACAAAACCTAATACACATTTGCATGCACTTCTAAAAGCTATATATATTTCCAGGCAAGCACTCATTGTAATTTGCATATATAGATCCCCAAAATTACTGGACAGTTTCAAACATTCCATTTCTCAGAAAGCTGATCAGGAAGTGGGGGCCTCACAGTTCAACACATCAAGATAATCTGGTACTGATTATCTGGAGCCATTTCAAATGGACTTTCAGCAGGATATGGCACTGAGACAACTTTGATGGATGACCTGTGTCTGAAAATGGATGATAAAGTTCAGCTTCGATTGTCTTTCTCGACTCTTTGTTGTACTTGATACCATCAATCATGGTATCCTGATACTTGGTGGATAGTACTGCTACTACCCTGAGGATATTGGTTTTCAATCTTTGTGACCAGAAGACATGTAGGCCATTGACCTATGGTACTTCCCAGGGCTCCATCTTGGACCTCTGTGTTTTAACCACTGGTGTGTCAGCCAAAGATTTGAACTTGAGTGCCATTGTGTGGTGATAAGCCTCAGCTCTTTTGGTCCTTACCATGTACTTCCAAGGAAGCAGATGCTATCCTAAGTTCTATAATGGGCTGGATGAGGGTGAACAAGCTGAAATTCCATCTAAATAAAATGGAGATGTAATTAGTAAGTAGGAAATTGCATTCACATATTGAGTTTCAACCTGTTTGTACAGGGTTGTACTTTTCCTAAAAGACCAGGCCTGCCATCTGCTAGAGCTCTTTGATCCTCAGCTATCACTAGATTCAAAGCTGGCAGAAAGACTTTTGCTCCATAAACCAAGTTATGACCCTTCCAGAGGGTCATCCAAATAAGACAGATTTTGTGA
The DNA here is from genome assembly GCA_023362775.1 of Charina bottae. Classification (NCBI taxonomy): domain Eukaryota; kingdom Metazoa; phylum Chordata; class Lepidosauria; order Squamata; family Charinaidae; genus Charina; species Charina bottae. The sequence goes on along the minus strand of JALMGJ010000004.1, from coordinate 23,367,402 downwards.
GAGTTATCCTTGACTTGGTTATTTCATGTCTTGATTAATGAAATGTATTCTATGTGGGGTATCCTAGAAACATTTCTGAAAGTTGAAATTAGTGCAAAACTTGGCAGCAAGGCTATTAACCAGTATAAGATACTGGTTGCCAATTACTTACCAGTCACAATTTGAAGTGATTTTATTGAGCTGTAAAGTCCTAAATAACTTATGGTCAGACAATCTAACAAGCTTGTTTAATCTTTAAAGACAATGGAAGAAACCCTTTGAAGATGCCCAGCTGCTCCTAGGGAATTTCAATTAAGCCCCCATCTCTGTGTTTAGAATTTTTTGCAAGCTTTTAATAGTTAACTAATATTGATATTTCATAACACACATTTAATATTTTGCATAGTTATTGTCCTTGAGTGCTCATCCAAGCAAAAATGTGTACATTAATTGCACATCAGTTAATTCCAATATGGATAAGACTGAGATCCTGGTATATCAGCTGGACCATCCCTCCCATTTCTTAAGCTTTCCTCTCTCCTCTTTCAGAGCTATGAGTTGGTTTTCAATAGCCAAGAATTTTGGGATTCTGCCAGATGATGTGTTCTCCCTTTGGCCATTTACAGTGGTTACTGTTTATTTAATAAAGCAGGCTGGTGGAAATGTTTATGAGCAGATGTTTTGCTGTAAATCTTATTATAAAATTTAGATGGTAGGTAGGTTCAGGATTTTATAATTGTATAAGTATTATTTTTATTGTGACTCTAAATACGTATATCATGCTGTACATTGATTACTGTATATTGCTTTTGCATAATTTTAACTATCTAGTTTTTGTTAATTTTTTATTGTGGTTGGACTGCACCTCATTGGGGGATATGTTATAAACATATAACATATGTTATAAATAAAATTATTAATTTATTGGAATTAATAGATAAATAGATAAATATGACCTTACTTGCATAATTGATCACTCTTTGAGGCTGATTCTCTTCCTACTGTAGAATGAATCAGTGCAGTCATGATAATATTCTTAATGAAAAATTTGTTTGTTTGTTGTTTTTCCATTTGAGAGGGGAAAGGAGAAGGGGGTAGAATACTTTAACATACACTTCAGAACACTCTCCCCACATCTACTGGAAGTCTGAATCTGTTTGGCCAAGTCAGAAGAAAAGCATACACAAAAGAAAAAAGAAAAAAAAACAAAGATTCTGAAGCAAGCATATGAATGAAAATCTGTATATGATCCTGATAATTTACACAAGACAGACATTTGAAAGATTACAAGTGCTTTCAATTAATAACATAACACTACACAGTTTGTTTATGCCAAATGGCCATGTTTCAGTCCATTGCCGAAAGAAAAAATGTTACAACTCAACCCTTAAATAGTATGATGATAGAAACTGATAGAAAACCATGAAAGAGCATCTTCTTTAATCACAATGATATTAGAAATAGTCCCAAATGATGATATTTCCAAATGGAGAGCCAGCCTCTTTGGTAAAGATTCACCACTGATATATCTGCTTTGATCTTTTACTTAGATACATGTGTTAACTTACATGAAAGCTGAAAGCCACGAACAGGCCTAAAATAAATGTCTTTCCAAACCAGCTATTGGATTTTGAGAGATCCACATATTTTACAACATGTGAACTGCATCTCAAACGTTTAATTTTAAAAAATACAAATAAATGGGCAAAAAGTAATGTCTAAATCTATAGTCACACATCTGGCTATTCATATCTATCTCAAAATCTAGCCAACCTAAGCTGGAACACAGGTCTTTAGATCAGTCTAAATTTTGCTTTGCTGTTGAATGTGTTTAAAAGGACACAATTTTTCAAAAGAGTTTCCCCTTTACACCCACCGAGAATCTATTCTGATTGTGGCAGGTTATAGATGTAATAAGTAAATAACGTTTGATGTCCTAGTTCAGTTCACTGGCAATATTGTTAGGAAAGGATTTTGCCTGACAAAGTCTGGAAAAATCTGGAATAAGACTCCTATTATATTTATTTTTTTATTTTTATGTATATATGTATGTACACACGTACATACATACATACTGTCAAGTATATACATCTATATTATCAAGTATGATTTTTTTCTGAGTGTCCGCCAGTCCAAGCATCATGAAAGCCAATGATGTGAGAAAGATCAGCGTAGAAAAGACAGTATTGTCCCAGTATTGTATATTTGGTAGAGTACTAATTTCCTGTGTGTTTTTTATTTATACCATGAATTATTAAGGGCTTGCTTAGAACAACAGGGTTGCTGTTGTGGGGAAAATAGGAGGAGGAAGGAGTATTAGGTATGTTCGCCGCCTTGAGTTATTTATAAAAATAATAAAGGTGGGATAGAAAATAAACAAATAAATAAATAAAAGCTGAAACTTAAATTGGGTTTAGAAAAATATTGTGAAGCAATGCAGGCTGTGGATCAGAAAATTGTAGTGACCCACCACCATCTCAGGGAAGAACTAGCAAAATCACATAACTTGTGTTACATATGAATATACATGAGTTTGTGGAATAAAAATATATTCCGTGGAACATGAATATACATTCCGTGGAATGTGGAATATATGGATACTGCAAGACAATATGGATAGTGAACGCCCTGAATGTAGGACTGCCATTATTGCAAGGGAACTGAGACATTTTAATATTGATATAGCAGCACTCCAAGAAACTCGAAGAGCAGGAGAGGGACAGTTGAAGGAAGAAAAAGGAGGTTATACCTTCTTTTGGAAAGGAGTGCCTGAACAAGAACAACAAATACATGGGGTAGACTTTGCTATCAAAAATGGCCTTGTGAAGCTCTCTGGCATTAATGAACGACTCCCAATTCTCTGAATAAAACTCACAAAAAACCAACAGGCAACTATTCTAAGTGCTTACGCACCAACACTAGATGCAGATGAGGATATCAAGGAAAATTTTTATACCCAGCTGGACATCATCCTATCAGAGATACCAAAGGAGGATAAAATTACCCTCTTGGGCAATTTCAATGCAAGAGTTGGGCGTGACATTGATTTGTGGCCAGGGATCATTGGGAAAGAAGGAGTTGACAATAGCAACATGAATGGAATCTTACTTCTGACTAAATGTGCAGAGCATAACCTTGTCATTACTAACACAACCTTTCGCCAGAAAAATAAATTTTAAACATCATGGAAGCACCCACGGTCGAAGCACTGGCATCTTTTAGATTATGTAATTGTCCATGCTAGAGATCGCCATGATGTACTTCTCACCAGAGCCATGACAAGCACCAATGACTGCTGGACAGACCATCAATTAATTCAATCCACGATGGCCATAAAGATTGTCCCTCATCGTAGGCTCCAAGGAAGAAAACCAAGGCATAAAATTAATACACTGTCCCTTCAAGATTCTACTAAACGAGCTTGCTTTCAATCAACTCTCAAGGAACATCTGCCTATGGAACTTCCTGAAAATGTTGAGGAACACTGGATTAAATTGAAGACTTCTATTATCTCAGCCTGTGAACAAACTATCAGATACCAAACTAAGAGACATCAGGACTGGTTTTACGAGAACGATATTGAGATTGAACATATTATTGACAAGAAAAGGAAAGCCTTCCAGATATGGCAAAAAGTTATTAACTGTGCCGTTAAGAAAAAAATCTATGCCAGTGCAAAGGCAGAAGTCCAAAGAAGAACTGGAGAACTTAAGAACATATGGTGGATAAAAAAAGCCCAAGAAATCCAACATTTTGCAGATGCTCATGATGCATGTGGCTTTTTTAATGCCATAAAAGCCATCTATGGACCAACAAACTATGGTACAAATCTCTTACGCTCAATAGATGGTGTCAAACTTCTAAAGGACAAAGTGTCTATTGCACTGTGCTGGAAAGTGCATTACTACAATCTCCTTAATTGTCACTCTACTATGGCTGATGAAGTCTTCTTGCAAATTCTGCAAAAACAAATAAGAGATGAGCTTGCAGTATCCCCTAGTTTGGAGGAAGTCAGTAAAGCCAGTAATCAAATGAAAAATAACAAAGCTAGTGGACCTGATGGGATTCCTGCTGAAGTTTTTGAAGAAGGCAGGCCTGAACTTACACAACAACTTCATAAGCTCATCAAAAAAATCTGGAAGAGGGAGGAGATTCCAGCAGACTTTAGAGATGCCATATTTATCACTCTCTAAAAAGGGTGATAGAACAGACTATGGAAATAATCAAGGCATCTCCCTTCTAGCTACAGCAGGCTAAATCCTTGCAAAGATCCTTGCAAACCGTCTCCTATCTATATCAGAAGACATCCTCCCTGAAACCCAAAATGGCTTCCGCCCTTCCAGGGGGACAGTGGATATGATCTTCAGTGCACAACAGCTCCAAGAAAAATGCAAGGAGCAAAACCGCCCTCTGTACATGGCGTTTATTGATCTGACTAAGGCTTTTGATACTGTAAATTGTACTGCTCTCTGGACCATCCTTCTGAAAATCGGATGCCCTGACAAATTTATGAACATCTTGCAGCTACTCCATGATGACATGATGGCAACAATCCTGAATAATAATGGTGCTCAAAGCGATCCTTTTAAAGTGGGATCCAGCATTAAACAGGAATGTGTTATTGCTCCAACCTTGTTCGCTACCTTCATCGCTATGATTCTACACCTTGTTGAAGGGAAACTTCCTACTGGTGTAGAAATTATATATCGAACAGATGGAAAGCTTTCTAATCTTAGTAGGCTGAAAGCAAAAAATAAGGTAATTACAACTTCTGTTATATAACTTCAATATGCTGATGATAATGTAGTCTGTGCACACTCAGAGGAAGATCTTCAAACTATCCTAAACATCTTTGCAGAAGCATATGAAAAGCTTGAACTCTCGCTTAACATTAAAAAACAAAGTCCTTTATCAGCAAGTTCGAACCAATCCCTCTGCAGCGCCATCAATCCAGCTTAAAGGTGTGTTACTAGAAAATGTTGACCATTTTCTTATCTTGGCAGCCATCTATCTACAAAAGCCGACATCGACACTCAAATTCAGCATCGTCTGAGCTCTGCGAGTGTAGCTTTCTCCTGAATGAAGCGTAGAGTGTTTGAGGATCGGGACATTTGCAGGGTGACCAAAATGCTTGTTTACAAAGCCATTGTACTACCAACCCTTCTGTACGCCTGTGAAACATGGACCCTCTACAAACGCCACCTCCAACTTCTTGAAAGATTCCATCAACGCTGCCTCCGAAAAAATCTGCAAATTACTTGGGAAGTTAGGCAGACTAATGTTAGCATATTGGAAGAAGCAAAGACCACCAGCGTTGAAACAATGATCATCCAACATCAACTTTGCTGGACTGGCCATGTTGTTCGAATGCCTGACCATTGTCTTCCAAAGCAGCTACTTTACCCCCAACTTAAGAATGGAAAACGGAATATTGGTGGACAGCAAAAGAGAGTCAAAGATACTCTCAAAGTTAATTTAAAAAAATAATAATATCAGCATTGAGAACTGGGAAGCCCTAACTCATGAGCGTTTCAATTGGAATTGCAATAAAAATATATTGCTTGAGCAAATAAGCACCTCTTGTGCCACAAACACCTTGGTTTCAAAGAAATTTCTTTTCCCTCATCCACAAGAATTGTTCAATCAAATTGCTTTATTATCAGTTTCATTCACAGTTTCATTCATAGTGAATAATTTAGTAAGATATTTCATATTAGGGTGTGCCCTTACTATCATGATTGCCATTAGAAAACCTTTTCATATATGAAATAGCCTCTTTTAATGAAATTAAACTCAACAGCATACCTTTTCTGTGCTCTTCTACTGTCCTTGTCCAATAAAATATAACACTGGTACCAAATATTTACATATTTCAAAAACTATACTGTTGCCAAAAAAAAAAAGTGAAGATAATGATGGTCAACCAGTATTTGAGAGTACAGTATGCTCAACTTCTTCTGGAAATACAGGCTTAGATTCATATTCAGACTTGCATTTCTTTGTGCCAACTTTTATTTTACTGGATTTTTGTGATTGTAAGCTTGGTTGGCCACAAACATGCTCTACTGAGCTCTCTGGAGCTCTTCCTTTCTTTTGTGGATGTGGGAAAAAATTTGTATCCAAGTTTCCCACCATAATATTTTTAAGGAATATATGAACAAACTTTATATATAGCACTTGACATGATTATTTGTTTCTTAATTTTTATGTATTACAATGATTAATACATATTGTATTCATTTTCATGACAAAAATTTCTACCCACTTGCCCTCCATTTATTATAATTATAAAAATTAATATGTATTTTTAGGTTTGTTAAAACCACTATCTGACAATTTTATGAAGTAAGTCTCACCTAAGAAGCCAGATTGGGTGTGGGAAGACAATGACTATAGTTAATTACAGCAATTTATTAATCTAGGACAATATGTAAGTAATATTATTAACTAACATTGAGAATCATTGGGAAAAATAAAGGTCAAAGAAGAGATGTTCATGATTTTGAAAGCCTTTCTGCAAAAGTATCTTTATTATTTTAGATGTATGAACAGAGTAGTAGAATGGTACCAAGATGGTTTAATTCTGATGTTTCCATAATTCTAAGGAGTCTGAATGATTCAAACTATTTTATTCTGCTCCAGTTCCTTTATCCTTTTATTTATTCAAAGTTTTATTTTCAGCTTTTTAATACATTTTTCATTTTAAAGGATAATGTAGTTTACATTGAAAATTTATATTGTAATAAAGAACATATAGAAATATAAATATTAAGGCAGCTGAGGAAAAAATAGCTGGGAAATCAATGGAAAACCTTGGGAAACATGTAGGTTTTTACTTTTAAATGAAATCATTTTGCAGTGATGACATGCTAATATCCATAGGAAGCTTGTGCCGCATTCCTTTATTCATGTACTTCCTGTCTTGCTTACAGCAGAATTAGAAAACAATGTGATATTTACATGCAAGATATTGTACACATAAGAACAAGAATGTTGGAAAAATCTTTTGGTTGAGGTTTGAATGCAAACATACCCATTTTGCATTTCCTGGGTTGATTCATGAAACCAAAAGACACTGATATGCCAACATTCTTTTTTTTTCTTTTTTCTTTTTTCTTTTTTCTTTTTTCTTTTTTCTTTTTTCTTTTTTCTTTTTTCTTTTTTCTTTTTTCTTTTTTCTTTTTTCTTTTTTCTTTTTTCTTTTTTCTTTTTTCTTTTTTCTTTTTTCTTTTAATGCTGTTCAGTTCACAATTTTTTAAAGTGCATCTTAATGTTCCATCATTCAATAATGCGTCAGGAAAAAAACAGACTGTCATGAGGGAAGCCACCTTCCTTTAAAAATGTATGTACATTTTCATATGAACTTTCTAGAAAGAAAATTGCAAAACTGTTAAAAGAGGGAACTAGATGAATCAAACTGAAATTTAGAAACAGATGAAAAACTGAACAAGAGCAAACCTGGCATATTTATTCCATCTCTTGGAAGGAGCTATGTATAGTCCTAGAAAAGTATATCAAACTGCATTTCACTCAGAGATTCTAATGAAATATAAGCCATAAACAGGAAAAGTGCCCATTGCAGATATACTCCTCCACATTCTTGCCTTTGAATACTGTCTTCTGACTTCTCCATCTTTGATACTTTCTAAATCTAGCTTGTAATTGCATCCAGTCCACTTTTCTGATCTTATTCCTGATGTTCAGGATATACTTTATCTGTATTCAATATGCCTCTGTAGTTCCAAAACCAGACTGAATTATGTTCTCCTTTTCAAAAGCTGCTGCCTTTTAAAACCTTGTGTGTGTGTGTGTGTGTGATTGTGTGTGTGTGTGTGTTTCATAAGGATAATATGCACCATCTCTTTTTGCAGACATAATAGCATAGGTCCATTGTCTTAATAAGTATTATATTACTGGTCTTCAGTCCCAAAGACCACAAGTCACGTGTCAAAGATCAGAGAGACTTGGTTAAATTCTCAAATTGGGGATTAATGGAACATTGTTTCTTTCCAAGAAAATATTGTATGTGTTTAAGCCATCACAGCGTTTTCTCCCTAACTCATTTCAGAACCATTGGTGATACTAATAATACTATAGCAGTCTTAACCCTATTAAATCTAAAACCAAACACTTATTCTTATACCTTATAAATCTTTAAAAAATAAACCATTAAAAAAAATGAAATCATACAAGCCTTAATGTCAATCCAAATACATATTCTTAATTTCTGTAAAAAAAAATCAAGCAAACTTTAAATAATTATTTTTTTCAAAATCAGCCAAGGTCTGCTAGCTGTTGCCACTTCAGTCATATAGAGTTGATTCCAGAGCTTGCACCTTTCCCAAAATGTTTGCTGCCAGAGGCTGCATGGAGAAAGAGGGCTTGAGACCTAGGCATGGCCTCTCTATGGAAGGCTCAGGCACGTGCATCCTACCACAATGGATAAGAATCGGAGAGAGAAAAGAGGAAGTGGGAGAGGCAACAAGCAGCTTCCTCTAGAAGCACAGAGTTTGCCTCCTAGTGTGATCACCCATATGCTAATGAGGCATGCTTGATTTGCCAGATTCCAACAAATTTTAAGTTCAGGGCTGTATGAACCTGAGACTTCAAGGAATGAAATAGAGTTTATGCCTTTTTGTGTTTGTATCTGCCATTTCCCCCCCCCCCCCCCCAGTACGATGAGATCCCTTACTGTTTCATGTGTCTTGCTTTTGGATTTATTACAACTGAAAATTGAGGGGCCACAGTTTTGTGGATTTTTCTATGTAATGGACAACTAATGAAACTTTGAAAAGCAAGTTAAACTGGTGTCTGATCATACATCTCCCCCACATACTTCTCTTTTTTTACACTAGTGATTTTGAAATTACTTGCATCAGTTTTCTTTTTCAGCACAAGGAGTTTATTTTGGCATCTGTAACAAAATTGATGAATTTAAAACATTGTGTGTGTGTGTGTGTGTGTGTAGGTGAGTTCTCATATGAATCAGATCACCTTTACACCTTCTGCTCTGACTCATCATTTTAGAGTTAATTCTCTCTTAAAGTTAAACTGCCTAGTGGGATCCATCCCTGATTTATCTACCTTTGATTGAGCCTATTCAATCACCATCTCCTAATGGCCCTGAGTTTGCTCAAACTGGTGGAAAGTTGCATTTAGTTCACATTCCTGCATTCTGTTATTGATAAAATATAAAAGTATTGGCTCAAATTCTGTACCTGTACATTCCTAGAAATTGAGTGTACTGAGTTAAGCATTTGTGGCCCTTTACAAGAAAGAAAGGATCAGTTTAAGAAAATGTCATTTTTGAAGAGTATGAAATATTCTCAGCATAAAAAAATTAAAATAATATAGTAGACTGTACAAATAATTTGAGTAAATCATATATGTGTGTTTGTGTGTGTGTGTATGATTTATTCAAAATATGTATATGTATATGTATATATAGGTTCGCGGTAGCTCAGCGGGTTAAACCGCTGAGCTGTTAGTCTGCCGAACATAAGGTCGGCAGTTCGAATCCGCGTGGCGAGGTGAGCTCTCGTCACTAGCCCCAGCTTCTGCCAACCCAGCAATTCGAAAGCTAAGGCAAGTAGATAAATGGGTACCACTCACGTGGGGCAATATGCTGGCGTCCTGTCAGGGAGTCGCCCTCGGAACCGAAGACGAAGATCTGGAGAAGCCCGTGGATGGCGGCTGAGCAGCGGCAGAGGATGACGGATCCCAAATTAACAATTTCTGGGACATCAGCAGCTGGCTCTGAAAGCTAAGCATTCTGGGGCTTGTAGTTCCAATGCCTGAAAAAGAAGAGTCGGTTCCCTCACCCTCTCCCTAATCATGTGGTGCACTGTAATATATATATGGATGTATAATTAAATATGTAATGATGTTGTAAGCCGCCTAGAGTCCTCCATTAGGGAGGGGATAGGCGGGGTATAAATAAGATAAATAAATAAAATGTATATGTATATGTATATGTATATGTATATGTATATGTTTATGTATATGTATATGTATATGTATATGTATATGTATATGTATATGTATATGTATATGTATATGTATATGTATATGTATATGTATATAAGGCAACCTCAGTCATAGCTTGGAGATAGAGAAAACATAATTGGACAAGGAATATAAAGAGGTCTGTAACAAAGCTACCACCATTTCATCTGCAGCCAGCCAGGACAAGAGGTGTGGAGACAAATATTTATTTGTTGTTTGTTTATTGTGAAGATCTTTTCCCTTCCATTCCTTCTAAAGCAAATAAATGAACAATTTCAGTTCTTGTATTGACAGTTTTCCAGTGTCATTTTGGGTTAATGCTAATATACATAAATTCTAATCCATTAATTAATTATTAAATGTTTGATCTAATTAGAAAGGTATAAAAGAATTAATGAATATAAATGTATTTGCTATCACTTATCAATGCCTACTCCAGCAAAGGAGATCATTACCTTGTCGTGGTGCTGGAGCTTGAGCACCTCAATGAAACCATGAGCTAAACCGTGAAGGGACACCCAAGACGGGAAAGTCGTGGCAGAGAGGTCAGACTAAATACGATCCCTGGGGAAGTAATGGCAACCCACCCCAGTATTCTTGCCATGAAAACTAAATGGATCAGTACAACCAAAGATATGTCGGTATACCATCGGAAGATGGGACTCCCAGGTCGGAAGATGGTCAAAATGCTACTGGGGAGGAACAGAGGATATGTTCAACTAGCCCCAGATGTGATGACGCAGCTAGCTCAAAGCCGAAAGGACGGCTAGCGGCCGACAGTGCTGGTGGTAAACGACGAATCCGATGTTCTAAAGATCAACACACCATAGCAACCTGGAATGTAAGATCTATGAGCCAGGGCAAATTGGATGTGGTTATTGGTGAGATGTCAAGATTAAATATAGACATTTTAGGTGTCAGTGAACTGAAATGGACTGGGATGGGCCACTTCACATCAGATGACCACCAGATCTACTACTGTGGACAAGAGGACCACAGAAGAAATGGAGTAGCCTTCATAATTAATAATAAAGTGGCTAAAGCAGTGCTTGGATGCAATCCAAAAAACGATAGAATGATCTCATTTCGAATTCAGGGTAAGCCATTTAACATCACAATGATCCAAATATACGCCCCAACCACAGATGCTGAAGAAGCAGAAGTAGATCACTTCTATGAGGATCTGCAGCACCTACTAGATAATACACCAAAAAGAGATGTTATTTTCATTGCAGGAGACTGGAATGATAAGGTGGGTAGTCAGACTACACCTGGATTGACAGGCAAGCATGGTCTGGGAGAACAAAATGAAGCAGGACATAGGCTGATAGAATTTTGCCAAGACAACTCACTGTGCATAACAAACACTCTCTTCCAACAACCTAAAAGACGACTTTATACATGGACTTCACCAGATGGTCGACACCAAAATCAGATTGACTACATCCTTTGCAGCCAAAGGTGGCGGACATCTATACAGTCGGTAAAAACAAGACCTGGAGCTGACTGTAGTTCAGATCACGAACTTCTTATTGCAAAATTTAGAATCAGACTAAAGAGAATAGGGAAGACCCACAGATCAGTTAGATATGAGCTCACTAATATTCCTTAGGAATATGCAGTGGAAGTGAAGAATAGATTTAAGGGACTAGATTTAGTAGATAGGGTCCCAGAAGAACTATGGACAGAAGTTTGCAACATTGTTCAGGAGGCGGCAACAAAAAACGTCCTAAAGAAAAAGAAAACCAAGAAGGCAAGATGGCTGTCTGCTGAAACACTGGAAGTAGCCCAAGAAAGAAGGAAAGCAAAAGGCAACAGAGATAGGGGGAGATATGCCCAATTAAATGCAAAATTCCAGAGGTTAGCCAGAAGAGATAAGGAATTATTTTTAAACAAGCAATGTGCGGAAGTGGAAGAAGACAATAGAATAGGAAGGACAAGAGACCTCTTCCAGAAAATTAGAAACATCGGAGTTAAATTCCAGGCAAAAATGGGTATGATCAAAAACAAAGATGATAAGGACCTAACAGAAGCAGAAGAGATCAAGAAAAGGTGGCAAGAATATACGGAAGATCTGTATAGGAAGGATAATAATATTGGAGATAGCTTTGACGGTGTGGTCAGTGAGTTAGAGCCAGCCATCCTGAAGAGTGAGGTTGAATGGGCCTTAAGAAGCATTGCTAATAACAAGGCAGCAGGAGACGATGGTATCCCAGCTGAACTGTTTAAAATCTTGCAAGATGATGCTGTCAAGGTGATGCATGCCATATGCCAGCAAATTTGGAAAACACAAGAATGGCCATCAGATTGGAAAAAATCAACTTATATCCCCATACCAAAAAAGGGAAGCACTAAAGAATGTTCAAACTATCAAACAGTGGCACTTATTTCACATGCCAGTAAGGTAATGCTCAAGATCTTGCAAGGTAGACTCCAGCAATTCATGGAGAGAGAATTGCCAGATGTACAAGCTGGGTTTAGAAAAGGCAGAGGAACTAGGGACCAAATTGCCAATATCCGCTGGATAATGGAGAAAGCCAGGGAATTTCAGAAAAACATCTATTTCTGTTTTATTGACTATTCTAAAGCCTTTGACTGTGTGGATCATAACAAATTGTGGCAAGTTCTTGGTGGTATGGGGATACCAAGTCATCTTGTCTGCCTCCTGAGGAATCTGTATAATGACCAAGTAGCAACAGTAAGAACAGAGCACGGAACAACGGACTGGTTTAAGATTGGGAAAGGAGTACGGCAGGGTTGTATACTCTCACCCTACCTATTCAACCTGTACGCAGAACACATCATGCGACATGCTGGGCTTGAGGAATCCAAGGCTGGAGTTAAAATCGCTGGAAGAAACATTAACAATTTCAGATATGCAGATGATACCACTTTGATGGCTGAAAGCGAGGAGGAGTTGAGGAGCCTTATGACGAAGGTGAAAGAAGAAAGTGCAAAAGCTGGGTTGCAGTTAAACCTCAAAAAAAACCAAGATTATGGCAACGAGCTTGATTGATGACTGGCAAATAGAGGGAGAAAAAGTGGAGGCAGTGACAGGCTTTGTATTTCTAGGCGCAAAGATTACTGCAGACGCTGACTGCAGCCAGGAAATCAGAAGACGTCTACTTCTTGGGAGGAGAGCAATGGCAAATCTTGATAAAATAGTTAAGAGCAGAGACATCACACTGACAACAAAGGTCCGCATAGTTAAAGCAATGGTATTCCCTTTAGTAACCTATGGCTGCGAGAGCTGGACCATAAGGAAGGCTGAGCGAAGAAAGATAGATGCTTTTGAACTGTGGTGTTGGAGGAAAATTCTGAGAGTGCCTTGGACTGCAAGAAGATCAAACCAGTCCATACTCCAGGAAATCAAGCCAGACTGCTCACTTGAGGGAATGATATTAAAGGCAAAACTGAAGTACTTTGGCCACATAATGAGAAGACAGGATACCCTAGAGAAGAAGCTGATGCTGGGGAAAGTGGAAGGCAAAAGGAAGAGGGGCCGACCAAGGGCAAGATAGATGGATGGTATTCTGGAGGTGACGGACTCAACCATTGGGGAGCTGGGGATGGTGACGGCCGACAGAAAGCTCTGGCGTGGACTGGTCCATGAAGTCACGAAGAGTCGGAAACGACTGAACAAATAAACAACAATCAATGTTTAACATTATGAAAACATAGAAGAGTGGTTTTGAAATTCTACCCTGTAACATCCATACAATTCTAAACTTCAGGAAATATACTATCTCTCATCAATGGTGATAGAGCAAAATTTAGCTACTTTCCTGTAGATCATCTCTAAGGTATCTGCTAAAGGGAAGAATACAATCAGCAACACTTCTATGGTTCCTGGTGGTTAAAAGAGACATGATTAAATATTGTGTTAGACATGGACATTAGTGTGGTACATGGCCACTGAGAATGGTCCCTCTAGCATCCCTTGAATGTAAATTTTTGAAGTGGCTTATGTCCTTTTGAAGGTCATGTTAAAAAACAACCCACTGTATTGTCACTGAAAATAGCCAATTGACATTAAGCATTGTGGAGAAAATCTTCAGAATCTCAGACTGGAATTGATTTCAATTAGCCATGAGGGGATAGAGTAATCTTGTAGGCTCAAAGAGATCAAAGGGTTTTAAAAATTGAGCCAATATTTCAGGCAGAAGAGTCACTTTTGAGCTTCAAGTAAACTCAGACCTGCTTCCAGTTGTAATAATGGACTAGAAACACATATGGAAACATGGAACAAAGCCCTCTGGACCTTTGATTGCACAGCTTTTCTGGAACCATGTTGTGATAACCGCAGATATATGCCCCATAGATCAGATATCTCTTATCTCTGAAGATTTCGATCAGAGCTGGAACATGCATTTTGCCATCCTAGGTAGTGAACTGGAAGAAGACATCCATCAAATATTGGGCTTCCAGGGAGGTGGACTTCAGTTGTTTAGACCAGGATATCAAGTCTTGCAATGAAATTCTGAGATATTTAAATAACATGGCTTGCTTGCTATTGATGCCATCAGTTTTCTGTGAATGACAGGGTGTGATAAAAACCCTTGAAAATGCCATGACTTGGGGGGGGGGGGTTTGTTTTGTTTCTTGTCTTAATTTATGACCAAGTCAGCCTCTCTCAGTGCAATGGAAACACTAGCATAGCAACAAAACTATATGGATTGTACTAATTTATTCTGCCTCTGAATTCAAGGCAGTGCCTTTAGGATATAAAATATCTCACAGCTTTCAGTGGTTCAGAATTAAAATTATTTTTTCTAAAACTTGCTATGCATATTATTGCATGATATCAATATCGTATTCACTTAGCATGCAAAAGAAATCCACTCTGTTTATGTTTAATTTATCAAAGCTGATATTGACATCACATGGATGGCAGCAATGGAGCAAGTCTGCTGAGGTCTATCACTCTCAGTAAGGAAAGCTCATATAAATCAGTTGTTCACATGATAAAAATTGTGCCAATTTCTGTGTCAGTTGGATGGAATCATACCCTCCATTTATCCACATAATAAACTTGAGAAATAGGTTTAGGTTTTGGAGTCTTGAACATAATGTAGAACTAAGATAAAATCTAATATTGAAAAATGTATATCTATCAAAAATGTACATTTCAAATATGCACATACAATTTTTAAGGTTTGTGTTTTTTTAAGGTTTGCACTGACATAGACCATATTTTCAAGGATCTATGTATTTCTAATTCAGATTCAACCATCAATCATATGCCTCTTAAATCTGATGAAGTCACATGAAAAGGAAAGAGCCATTTAAAATAAATGAATGTTACTATATAAAAATAACCATATAAACTATATAAAAATAACACTTCATTTGTTTGCAACAATTTAAAATAATAATGTGTAAGGTTTTAAGCTATACAAAATATGAATGTATCTACTTAAAATAAAGAATCTACTCAGTATTGATTAAACATATATGGATATTTTAAGGTTATATCAACCTCTCATCATTAGATACATTATAGCTCTTAGCTGTAGTTGATATCCATTGTTCCACAAGCAATACATTAAAAAAAAGATATAAATTCAGTTTTTATATGAGTCCTTTTACCCATTCACAGAATTAATACTAATTGATATTGCTTTATTGGGTGTAAAGAATACATTATGACATCACACAAAATTAAATACCAAATATTCCTAAAGGACTTGAAAACCACTAGAAGAAATGCATTTGTCAGGGTGATGGTTTATGGTGCTATTTTTCAAAATGAGACAACACCAGGAACAAGTTAAAAAGGGAGCTAATAACTCATGGCTTGAAACAGCACAAATTCAAAGCTCATTCCATTAAGCAGAGAGGAGGTCATGAAATAAATAAATAAATCAGTCCAGGTACAACCGCAAGGTCTGTGAAAATTATTGCTCCCTTTCAGTGAAACCTGCAGTGATTGCCTCCTTTTCCCATAGATGCAAGTATCATAAAACTTCAGGTCCTAAGGATTAAGACAACCTTCCCAATCCATTGCTCTTCAGATATGTTGGACATGAACTCCCGTAATTCCCACCAAGCACCAATGTTGATATTAGGAAATTTTCAAAACTTTTAGAAAGTGGATATTAATCTTTTATTGAAGGGGGAAAAAACAATACTATTGAGACTGTAGTACATAGGAATGAAGGTGGTAGCTGGAATGCTACCTCATACGTATAACTATTACATCTCAAGGGAATATACACAGAGACACACGCACACGTGCACACGTGCACACACACACACATACAAGTATTCCCAGATTTTATCACAGGAAGCAACATTCAGCTCATCTTGGCTAATCTCAAAAATGCTTAGCACAGTCATGCCTAGTTAGGACTTGGATGGAAGTCCACTATGAAATTCTAGAGCTGCTAGCTGGACTGAGTAGTCCTCTTCCTCCTCCTTCTCTTTGAAGAAGAAGAAGGCAATTTCCATATTGTTACCACAGAAACCACAGAATATATCCATGTATTCCTTAAGAGCTGAGCTCAGTCTTAGAGAGATTTTACCCTTTCCCCATATTGTGCTGGTAGGTTTGTTTGTTTGTTTGTTTCCCCTTTCTCTCTGCTTTCACTGTATGTGTATAAACACATATGGGAATACTTTTAGGACTGCTTATTTATATTTTGAAGTGAAAGTGTGACTTCTCTCAATGTGTAGTCTGGCCTGTATTTTTTTCCTTTCTTTGCCTCTTTCATTCTTTGAGCAATTGACCTCATAGAATTTGATTCTGCAGTTCTTATTCAGTGGTAGCTATCGCCAGCATTTCTAATTACTAGCTTCAGTTGCTATTTGACAAAGAACCTTGCACTGCTCAACTAACAGACTTCATATTATTTCCCACAGAATGTTCTTTTTACTTTAAAGAGAATAGAGAAAATGAAAAGGATGACCAAGATGAGGCACATGAGCAATCAGACTTTGCTTATGGGAAGCCAGCAGGGAATGTCGGAAATCATGATCATGTGACCACAGCTTGCTCTGACATCATAATTGTGAGCTGGGAGCTGAGCACCCAGATCATGATCACGTGACTGCAGGGACACTGCAATGGCCAGAACTCTGAGGACCAGCTGTAAGTCCCCCTCGTTCATTGCCATTGTAACTTTGAACAGTCACTGAATGAATGGACATAACCTGAGGACTACCTGTATAGAAATGAGATGGCATTAGATTCATTACTCCTGGTGCTGATTCAGATCTGAATTGGAAGTTTATCTAGCCAACCCATGAGAATATCACCAAGTGAAAAGGCAGACAGCAGGATGCTAGAAATCAGGATTGAACAGTGCTGGCTGTATTTAGGTGGACAACAAAAAATCCTTGTATTTTAGGTCCTGTTTGTATACAGTCTAGTACTGGAAGAATTTTCCATAACAGTTTAATATTTTATGTTTTGTACCCTGCTTAACTTCCTCTAGAAGCATATAGTCTTTGCCATGCTCAGAAACCTGAATCCTAGTTGAGAGAATGAATGCTGTCTTATGTGGTCTACAAGCAGAAACACTATTCCATTTGACCTCGTACTGTATTTCTGACAACTTTCCCTTATGGATATATAGCTTTGTAATGACTAATTAACTGACTTTGTCTGAGAGGGGCAGGACAGTGCATCTGTTGCAAAGAAAGTAAACACTTGTCAAAATATGCTCTTATAGCATTTATGTTTAAATTATTACATGGATTTGTCCTCAACATTAGATCAAAGTCTATGGAATATATTACTGAAGGGATGATTCCAGAATTTCAGCATCAAGTGATTTTATTTTAGCTGAAAGTGATTGAAATTGAATACAGGATCTTTTGCAAGCAAGATGTTTGCCTTTTTTCTGACTCAGTTGCTCAATTGCTTTCGAAAGTGTGCAAAGCCATGCGGTTTTTCAAAAAGTAGGATCTCAGCATCTCTCAGATAAGTTTAAGTTATCTCAGTTTCCTAGTTAGGCTTCAGGCACCCTTTTATCCTATAGTTGGCAGGCTGAATAAATTGATAATTTATAAGTTGTGCCATCTAAAATAGAGCATGCCCTCAATTTAAGAAATCAACAAACTAGTGCTTGATAAATCTCATACCTTAAGATGCTGTATCACTTTCTTAACTGGTAAAAAAGTAATATTTTGCTATTCAAGTCTCTTTTGAAAATTTAAAAATTAATCTTCTGAAACCAAAAGAAGACTCCTGAGAGAGGCGGCATTACTGTGTTAGAAGATATTTGACTTTACCACTGTGAGCTAAACATCATCCCATATTTGTCAGCATACATTAAACCCCTGCTGTGGGTGAAATAAGGTGAGGAACCTGCAGCATAACAAGAGTACTGACAGCTAGGAGAAAAAAGCACAGCATGGGTCAAATGAGCTTTCATTGCTTTCATTTTTACTCATTTAAAATCAGCAGATAGTAAGATGGCTGCAGCAGATAAAACAGCTTCAAAGATTCCTGTTGGTGCCCTAAAAGTTTTGTCTAATGGGTATGGACATAAAGGGAGCCAGTTTGTTGTAGTGGTTAGGGCAACAGACTGGAAACCAGTAAGTTCTAATCCTGCCTTAGGCACAAAGCCAACTGGGTGACTTTAGGAGAGTTGCCCTCTCTCAGTTCTAGGAAGAAGACAATAGCAAACTACTTCCAAAAATGCTGCCAAGACAACTTCAGGGACTTATCCTGGTAGTTGCCAGGAGTCAAGAATAACTCCAAGACACAAAAACAGAAAAAAAGTGGGCATAAAAGTGTGAATATAGAGAACCATTTTGGGAAAGGTGCAAGCTCTGGAATCAACTCTATATGACTGAAGTGGCAACAGCTAGCAGACCTTGGCTGATCTTGAAAAAAATTAAGATAGGACCTGGGTAGTCCTGGGATGGAAATCTTCAGGAAATCCCAAGGCTATAAACTAGACTGGGGAATTGAAAAGATATCCTAGAAGAAGGTAATGACAAACCATTTCTGCATTGTCACCGTTTAAATAAATAAAACAAACATGGACATGTTCATGTAATAACCAGGAGATGAGCTCAACCCAAGGGAAACTGTGCTTATTTTAAGATTTGTCCTAAGCTACTCTGAGCCTTTACTTCGAGGTTTGTCAGGGGAGTGGGATTCTAAGAGCTCTCAATGTGACCAGTCATTTTGGAACTATTTTCTGAAACAGGGGTGTCTATAGGGTATGGTTTGAAAAAGTCAAGATGGTGGCCATGATGGTGCAGTCAGAGCTCCACCTGCTTTTCATGTCTGTCACAACTGTGATGCTCATAAAAAACTAGGTGGAGCTTCAGGCCCACTATTGTGGCTGCACTCTCATTAACTTGAATAAATCTGGGCAGTAAGTCACCTAGGGGTACAAAACAAATCTGTAATCGATTTCTCTCAGAAAAGATTTATAAAATCTTCTAAAATGGATTCCATCCTGGCACAGACAAAACTAAAGGCAGAAAAACCAGTCTTTCTATAATTAGAGATTGACATAAAATCCCAGTTTATGAAAAACTATTTGTATCCAAGTAAGAATATATGTTCCATAAATTTTGAAATTAAGCAAAAAGTTGTAGTTACAGATAAATAAATGAACAAGGAAACAAAGAACTTAATACTGGGGAATAGTACACTTTGAAAGCCCACAGCAGAGAAATTTATATAAACAGGAAGGATATAGCGGAAATTTGTATTAAATGTGGTTTTTTGGGGGGTGAATTTATGCTGAAATTATGTTCATTTGAGGAAATTGTGCTCTCTATTAGGGAAAGTTATGAAAAATGATACTGTTTTTATGGGTCTTTTCACATTACAATCAATAAAACATTACTTGGAGACAGAATATTGCCCAATAATATAAGTCATATATAAGTCATAAAGATGCTAATGCAATATTATATATAATGATGAAGTAATGATATTTTGCCAGTACCACAGGGTGACACAAGAATAAGTTAATAAAATCCTAAAATACAACATAATCTGTAAGGTAAATTCTTTCTCTGTATGTGAGGCAATTTAAGTCTGTTAAAATGGAGACCCCAATCACAAAAGCTTTCTGTTTTGTCTCCTATCACTTTAATGTCAGCTTAATTGCTATACTCCTGGGCATGAAAGTTCTGTATTTTTGGCATCATAACCAGCTTTCTCTTAGATGTTTTGTGATTAATTTGAAGTACAAGTTAATTATCTTTCAAAATAAAATTATCAGCTAATCACTGTTGCAATTTACCTTCACAAATTATACAGCATCATCACTCAAAGTACCATGTGAGAATTCAGAGTCAAATTTCACTGTCATGCTTCTCCTCCCCTATTGTTTATAAGAAACTATTAATGCAAGTTGTCAAATGAACTTCTCTGATGTCTTAATTAAAAACAAACAATTGCTAATTTGGACTGGAAATAATTAAACTTGCATTTGTAGTAACAATCACAGGTTGTACAAGAAATAGACTCTTTTCTATATGCTTGGCAAAAAATAAAATAATTGTTGAGACCAATGAGCCAAGATTTGAATCCTAGTTATAAATATTTATGGAGAGGGAGGGAGGGAGAGAGGGAGGGAAGGAGATGATAAATCTGTATTGACAAAGTTTGGGCTGATAATATTTCTTTTCTTTCTTCTCTCCTTTGATATGTGAATAAATAGCTTAGGACAAATTGTATTTTTATATTAATGTCTATTCAATAGCCCAAGGATAGGTCTATGCATGTAAATGCACATAAGAAACATTAGCAAACCATACCTACAGTGTGCCCTAGAATGATTATAATTAATACAAAGGATAACCAATGTTACAGCTGTGGTCCTATTTTTAATAAATCCAATGTGCTATGGCATCCCATAATTCCCATGAACATCTTGCTCCAAATGAAGGATGCACCCATGCTAGAGTTGATCAATTTGCTAGAAAAGGCATTTATTGTGCAATGCAGCACATTTCAGACAAAGGAGGAGAAGAGGAAGAGGAAACAACAACAATTTACCACTTCCTGTCTTATCTAACAGCTCACATCCATGGAAACCTCAAGTAATTTATTCCTTCTCATAATATATTCAGGTACATTGCTAAAGGAGTCTGCTTTCCAAGGTTTGATTCAGTTAGCAGAACCTATGTGAGTTTGCCTGGCTTTGGGAACAAAGTATAATTGAGCCTCGTTAGTACTTGCATTGGACTATTACTACTAGAAAATCCCAAAATTCAAGTACAAAAGTATAATGAAAGAAGGTAGTGAGAAACCGTTTCTACACTCTTGCCAAGAAAATAGAATGGTTGTGCCAATGTAATCACCAAGAGTCGAGCATGAGTGGAGAACATCTTTACCTTTTTACTTTTACTCTTTGAACATAAATTAGCCTTGAGGTATTGTATGAACAAGTATTGCAGATAGAAAAGCATTATTGCATATGAATTACTACTAGTCAATATGGTTGTACCAAATTGGATTTCTTTCAAGTAGTCATGTCATATTTAGAACGCCTTAAGCAATTCTTTACTTTGAGATACACAGTAGTTTGAAAAGAATTATTGCCTTTATAAGCATTACTGCAAAGATTACAATAGCATTTCTTCTATGGAAATCAATGTGAACCGTCCTATTATTAGTTTGGGAATTTCTAATTATATATTTTGCTTAATAACTTGAACTAAAATATTGTAAAAATTCCTATTAGTTGGCTTCAGCCAGTTGAATAGTTTGATTCAGATCCAGACAAGATTATATAATTTGAAGGCTAGATGCTCTAATGGGAAATATTTAATCAAATGCATACCTTCCTCATTTAAGGAAATGTTACCTCCCTGTCCCCAAAAAAGTATGAATTATACTTAGCTCATAATGTTCTATCCAACATTATATCCAAGCAGGTTGGCACTTATTCTACAGGACTTCCCTTTCCTCTCCTCTTTCCTGCATTGCCCATCCCAAATCTACCTTTGATCACGATAGAGCAGATTTAGAGGTACAGTGTATGAAAGTGAGGCGATTGTGTTAAATGAAATCTGTTTCACCTATTTATACTATTTAATTAATGAAATACAAATTATTTGTGCCTCATTGGTTCATCCATATACAACCAGAATGTGAGGTTGAGTTAAGAAATTGTCTCTCTTGGAGTTTTCCCATTTATTTCTAATAAAAAGCTACCTTGCACACAAATCCTTAAGTTCCATTTGTTTTAAGGAAAAATACCCCCCCTCTTTCTCTAACTTGAAATCACTTTGCAGTAATCTTCATTTTGCCCCCTTAGTAACACACCTTGATCCAGGTAAATCAAAGTATCTATCTATCTATCTATCTATCTATCTATCTATCTATCTATCTATCTATCTATCTATCTATCTTATTTATATAGTGACCCATCTCAGATAAAAGTGACTCTGGGCAGCGTACAAAACTTAATTAAAAAACAATAAATACATAAGAAACAGTCACAATTAAAATAACTATAAAAAGGCACATGAAACAAGAGGGGATGATATTAACCACAGTAAGGGAGCCATCACAAAATCTCCCCAGTCCCCTGGGACTCCCAGGCCTGATCACATAGCCAGGTCTTGAGGGACCAGCTGGAGCTTCTGGATAATCTTCAAGGGCAGCCCCATGTAGAGTGCATTACAGAAATCCAAATGGAAGGTGGCTAGGGAATGAGTGACAGTGTGCAGAGTCCCCTGATCTAGGAACGGAAGCAACTGGCACACAATACAAAGCTGTGAAAAGGCCCTCCTAGGCATGACTGCTACCTGCTGTTTGAGCAGAAGTCATGAGTCCAGGAGGACCCCCAGATTGCGCACAGGGTCTGTCTGGGGCAGTGTCACCTCATCCAGCACCAAAGATGTCATAGTCCTAGAACCAGAAGGCCCCAAAACCCAAAGCAACTCAGTCCTGCCAGGGTTCAGCTGAAGCCTGTTGTTCCCCATCCAGACCCTCACAGCCTCCAGGTACCAGGATAAGACAGTCACAACATTGTTTAATTCACCAGTGGCAGAGATGTACAGTATAATTGGGTATCATCAGCTTACTGATGATACCTCACCCCATGGCGATGGATGACCTCACCCAACAGCCTCATGTAGATGTTAAATAGGAGGGGGGAAAGTACAAAACCCTGTGGCACCCCATATAGCAGGGGCTGAGGGCGGAATCTCTCCTCCCCAACCACAACCAACTGGAATAATCCCCAGAGGAAGGAGGTGAACCAGCACAACACTGTGCCACCCAACCCCAATCCTATGAGCAAATCCAGAAGGATACCATGGTTGATGGTATTGAAAGCCACAGAGAGGTAAAATAGGGCAAGGATGGATGCATAACCCCCATCCCACCCTTGCCAGAGATCATCCAAAAACAACGACCAATGCTGTTTCCGTCCCATACCCAGGCCTGAATCCTGACTGAAGGGGATCCAGATAATCCACATCATCCAAGGTCCTCTGAAGCTGCTGCACAACCACCTTCTCAATCACCTTCTCCCAAAAGGGAAGGTTAGATACAGGATGGAAATTGTCCAGCAGTTGATTTTTGAGGAGGGGGCGAACCAAAGCCTTCTTAAGAGGTGAAGGAACAACCCTTCACTCAAATAACCATTAACTATCGCTAGAACCCACTTACACAACACCCCCCAGTCCGCTTTAACCAGCCAGGAGGGGCACGGATCTAGAGAGCAGGTGGCTGAGCTCACAGCCCTAAGGACCCTGTCCACTTCTTCAGGTCCAACAGGTTCAAACAGGATGTCCAACTATCTTGTACATTCTGTTTTCTTTCCTGAGTCTTCAAGTCCACCTCCACTAATAGTCCATCCATGCATATTTCAGAATGAAAGGTATATTCAGTTATTTTGGATTGCTTCTTCAGTAGTGCAGAAAAGTGCTCTGAAAACAAATGTGAAATTGAGCAATCCAGAAGATGTTGGAGCAGGGAGGTATACCACTTTTGTGAATTATAAGTGACTGTTATTGGTTTCCTTTTGATATGGTGATCAGATACACAGATCTAAATTTCCCACTGGCTGCCAAGAAATTTAGAGAGAGAAAAATTAAGGAAAGCATCAATTTTATAGTGGAGTCTTTGACAACATGGAATTAAAAATGATAAAAATATATGAAGAATCCACTTTTCAGCTCTTGGGAGTGGAAATTACTGTAATGATAAACAATAAATCACATTATAATATAGTTCTTCCAGGCGAAAATATTATGTGTATGTTAGGAGCTTCATCTCTTATTGAGCACTACTTTCATAAAGAATTTAAGAGCCCTGGAATAACATTCTGCAATATAAAACTAGGGCTAGACTTGCATAACTGTGTTTTCTTCATTAGATTTCCTGGCTAATACAGTATGTAAGAAAAGCCTACTTGACCAATAAATCACCTACTGTACAAGCTTCAAACTGTTCTCAGATGTGGTTATTTCTCTGCTCAGACATTGGCCCAAATCAATGGCGTATTTTTTAGAATGTGTTCAATATTAATGATACCCTAGAGCAGCCTAAGCATTGGCAGAAATGGGTTCAGATATAGCTGTGTATACAAATCACAGTTAGTTTTAGCCTTATCTAGCTAATATGAAATTTAATTTGATCCAGAGCCAGCCAAAATATATGGATTGAGTGCCACAGCTCAAATGTGAAATTTGAAATAGTAATAGAAAGTCTCTAACCTTCTGCAAAATGTTTTTGTTTTTCTTTGGTTTGATGAATAAGCACACCTCCAAAACATGGTTGCAGGTTTGATAAGTCTTCCATATCAAAAGTGGATTCAAAAGAGTGCTTCATATAAATCTCAACAAATTTCAGACATAAAGGTGCAGTGTAGATGGTGCAAAGAGGATATTATTATTAGCCGTAGTAGTAGTATGAAAAGTGTAATTTTTAAAAATGTCTTACAACTGCAGCCTATTTGTTTGTGGCAATATCTATGAAAGCAGCAGATATTGTACTGTTGGTGAATTACCTGCCAATTTTCAGAATTGGCACACAAACCATTGACTTCCATTGTAAATTATTATTTTTAAGTATAACAAAAGACTAAAAATAAAGTCAAAACTAAAAGAGAACTTTAAAAAAAATCTCACTGGCAAATAGTACAGAGACTCCTGGAAGAGAAGTAGGAAAATAATTTTTCCTAGGCCAAGTTGACCAAAACATTGTGCAAATATTGTATAAGTATGATTGACTGACTGCTATTTCTTTACTTCAAATAATCTCAGATAAATAAACTTTTTTTTATACCTTCTGAATAGGGGTGTGTGTGGAATCATACCAGAATCCATGTGGGTGGGATGGGAGAGCTTAATCTACTTAATCTCTATTTGATTGTCAAATAAGCTTGTTATATATCTTCAGAACCATCTGTAAGGTTAGATCTGGAAAACGAAAAATTACATCTCAGCATTCCATTCCAAATACCCTACTTACTGAGATATATGAAGGATAAAATTTGGTTTTATACATCTTTAAAATGGTAACATACTAGTACTGCTTGAATGGAAACAGAGACTCACATTATAAGAAGATTCAAGTTCCAGCTTCTGTTCCAGTTATAGTGGTAAACAAAAACAGATATGAGTTTTTTTCAAAAAGAATACTACAAACTGACTTTGCCCAGTGTTGTAAGAAATGTTTAAAAATAATAAAGGTGTAGAGCTTGTAAAAAGGTAACTTAAACTTATAAATCTTATTTTACTTTCAGTACAGTTTTCAACATCTGTGGCAATTATTTATTGAATTGTCAAACTGGATTATCCCTCCCCCCTTGTCCTTCTCCTCTTTGAATATCGAATTCAATTCAATAAATTTTATTTCGGTCATACACCAGCATATAACTACAACTTCCACTAAAATAATAAGAAGTCATATTGATAGAATAAAATAAAGATAAAATCATTAAGGTAAAATTACAGAGTACAGGTATTAGAACGCAAAATAATCCTAAAAAATTACAATTAAATTTTACAATGAATAATCTAAATGCTATAAACTAAGACAGATAATTATAAAAGGACACAAGTAATACCGGAATCTCCAGCAAAGGAGATTGTTACCTTGTCGTGGTGCTCGAGCTTGAGCACCTCAATGACGCCATGAGCTAAACCGTGAAGGGACACCCAAGACAGGAAGTTCATGGTAGAGAGGTCAGACTAAATACGATCCCTGGGGAAGGTAACGGCAACCCACCCCAGTATTCTTGCCATAAAAACTAAATGGATCAGTACAACCAGAGATATATCGGTATACCATCGGAAGATAGGACTCCCAGGTCGGAAGATGGTCAAAATGCTACTGGGGAGGAAGAGAGGATAAGTTCAACTAGCCCCAGATATGATGATGCAGCTAGCTCAAAGCTGAAAGGATGGCTAGAGGCCAACGGTGCTCGTGGTGAACAACGAATCCAATGTTCTAAAGATCAACACAACACAGGAACCTGGAATTTAAGATCTATGAGCCAGGGCAAATTAGATGTGGTTATTGGTGAGATGTCAAGATTAAATATAGATATTTTGGGTGTCAGTGAACTGAAATGGACTGGAATGGGCCACTTCACATCAGATGACCACCAGATCTACTACTGTGACAAGAGGACCACAGAAGAAATGGAGTAGCCTTCATAATTAATAATAAAGTGGCTAAAGCAGTGCTTGGATACAATCCAAAAAACGATAGAATGATCTCAATTTGAATTCACGGTAAGCCATTTAACATCACAGTGATCCAAATATACGCCCCAACCACAAATGCTGAAGAAGCAGAAGTAGATCTGTTCTAAGAGGATCTACAGCACCTACTGGATAATGTGCGAAAAAGAGATGTTATTTTCATTACAGGAGACTGGAATGATAAGGTGGGTAGTCAGACTACACCTGGATTGACAGGTAACCATGGTCTGGGAGAACGAAATGAAGCGGGACATAGGCTGATAGAATTTTGCCAAGACAATTCACTGTGCATAAAAAACGCTCACCTCCAACAACCTAAAAGACGACTTTATACATGGACTTCACCAGATGGTCAACACCGAAATCAGATTGACTACATTCTTTGTAGCCAAAGGTGGCGGACATCTATACAGTCGGTAAAAACAAGACCTGGAGCTGACTGTAGTTCAGATCATGAACTTCTTATTCAACAATTTAGAATCACATTAAAAAGAATAGGGAAGACCCACAGATCAGTTAGATATGAGCTCACTAATATTCCTAATGAATATGCAGTGGAGGTGAAGAATAGATTTAAGGGACTAGATTTAGTAGATAGGATCCTGGAAGAACTATGGACAGAAGTTTGCAACATTGTTCAGGAGGTGGCAACAAAAAACGTCCCAAAGAAAAAGAAAACCAAGAAGGGAAGATGGCTGTCTGCTGAGACGCTGGAAGTAGCCCAAGAAAGAAGGAAAGCAAAAGGCAATAGTTATAGGGGGAGATATGCCCAATTAAATGCAAAATTCCAGAGGTTAGCCAGAAGAGATAAGGAATTATTTTTAAATAATAATTGCGCAGAAGTGGAAAAAGATAATATGATAGGAAGGACAAGAGACCTCTTCCAGAAAATTAGAAATATTGGAGGTAAATTCCAGGCAAAAATGGGCATCATCAAAAACAAAGATGGCAAGGACCTAACAGAAGCAGAAGAGATCAAGAAAAGGTGGTAAGAATATATGGAAGATCTGTACAGGAAGGAAAATAATATCGGAGATAGATTTGACGGTGTCGTCACTGATTTAGAGCCAGACATCCTGAAGAGTGAGGTTGAATGGGCCTTAAGAAGCATTGCTAATAACAAGGCAGCAGGAGACAACAGTATCAGAGCTGAACTGTTTAAAACCTTGCAAGATGATGTTGTCAAGGTGATGCATGCCATATGCCAGCAAATTTGGAAAACACAAGAATGGCCATCAGATTGGAAAAAATCAACTTATATCCCCATACCAAAAAAGGGAAGCACTAAAGAATGTTCAAACTATTGAACAGTGGCACTTATTTCACATGCGAGTAAGGTAATGCTCAAGATCTTGCAAAATAGACTCCAGCAATTCATGGTGTGAGAATTTCCAGAAGTACAAGCTGGGTTTAGAAAAGGCAGAGGAACTAGAGACCAAATTGCCAATATCCGCTGGATAATGGAGAAAGCCAGGGAGTTTCAGAAAAACATCTATTTCTGTTTTATTGACTATTCTAAAGCTTTTGACTTTGTGGAGCATCACAAATTGTGGCATGTTCTTGGTGGTATGGGGATACCAAGTCATCTTGTCTGCCTCCTGAGGAATCTGTATAATGACCAAGTAGTAATTGTAAAAACAGACCACGGAACAACAGACTGGTTTAAGACTGGGAAAGGAGTATGGCAGGGTTGTATACTCTCACTCTACCTATTCAACCTGTATGCAGAACACATCATGCAATGTGCTGGGCTTGATGAATCCAAGGCTGGAGTTAAAATCGTTGGAAGAAACATTAACAATCTCAGATATGCAGATGATACCACTTTGATGGCTGAAAGTGAGAAGGAGCTGAGGAAGAAGAAAGTGCAAAAGCTGGGTTGCAGTTAAACCTCAAAAAAACGAAGATTATGGCAACCAGCTTGATTGATAACTGGCAAATAGAGGGAGAAAAAGTGGAGGCAATGACAGACTTTGTATTTCTAGGAGCAAAGATTACTGCAGCCGCTGACTGCAGCCAGGAAATCAGAAGACATTTACTTCTTGGGAGGAGAGCAATGACAAATCTCGATAAAATAGTTAAGAGCAGAGACATCACACTGACAACAAAGATTCACATAGTTAAAGCAATGGTATTCCCTGTAGTAACTTATGGCTGCAAGAGCTGGACGATAAGGAAGGCTGAGCGAAGGAAGATAGATGCTTTTGAACTGTGGTGTTGGAAGAAAAATCTGAGAGTGCCTTGGACTGCAAGAAGATCAAACCAGTCCATGCTCCAGGAATTAAAGCCAAACTGCCCACTTGAGGGAATGATATTAAAGGCAAAACTGAAGTACTTTGGCCACATAATGAGAAAACAGGACACCCTGGACAAGATGCTGATGCCAGGGAATGTGGAAGGCAAAAGGAAGCGGGGCTGACCAAGGGAAAGATGGATGGATGATATTCGGGAGGTGACCGACTCGACCGTGGGGGAGCTGGTGATGGCGATGGCCGACAGGAAGCTCTGTCGTTGGTTGGCCCATGAAGTCACAAAGAGTCAGAAGCAACTGAACGAATAAACAATAAAAAATACTAGAATATATAAAATACTATGAGAATGTAAGGCTATGCTAACTTATATTAAGTCTGATAGAAGAAGAAACTTTATTATGGTCATTGACCAATAAAATACATGAAACAAACAGAGCTATCCCCTAGTATCAGTAGTATGAGTAACTGTTAACAACCATTTATGGGCATATCCACATTTACTACTTAAGCTGACTCTATCTTGTGCTCACAGCAACTTAAATCTAAACCAGTTTAAGGAAAATTAAAATATCCAGTACATTGGCAACAGCTTTCAAGGTCAAAGTCTAGGCTTCAGGCTACCATATCCTCACATTGGAACAAAATTCCTGCTCCCACCTTCTGGGAGAGCTATGGCCAAATCATTTTTATTCCTGTGGTCTTCCTGGAAAGATATAGGGGTGTGTGCATATAAGTTAAATTTATATTTACAAAGTTAAAGCATTGATAAGTGCCTATATGCAGGCACAAAAGTCATTTTAAATATAATAATTCCTTTCTTGCCAGTCATTTTACACTTTAATAACTTCCATACCTATGCTATTTTAGCTCTGGTGACAAAAAGAATGTATGGAAATTATTACAGTGTAAAATGACTGGCAAGAAAGGAATTATTATTTTTAAAATGACTTTTGTGCCTGCATATAGGCACTTATCAATGCTTTAACTTTGTAAAGGTACTTTATAGGTACTTCTGTGGAACCCTAGAGTTCTGCGAGAGGTCACTAGGGGTCCCCTGGGAGATCACAATTTATTTAAAAAATATTTCAAAAATAGGCAACTTCACATTAAAGAGGTAAGTTTCATTCTTTATTTTTAAAGAACACTGCTAATGCATATATACAGGCTTAGACATAAACCAAATATAATAATTTTGTAACTTCTGGCCTGTATTTGAGCCTGAATGTGCAGGGGTTCCCCAAGGCCTGAAAAATATTTCAAGGGTTCCTGCAGGGTCAAAAAGTTGAGAAAAGCTGATCAAGCATGTAAGATGTTGCTTGTTTCAACACACACACACACACACACACACACATACACATACACATACACATACACATACACATACACATACACATACACATACACATACACATACAAATTACTATTGTATTTCACTTAGCCAGCTAGCTTTTCCTGGCTACCTGTGGGCTTGTTTAAAAATAATAAGTAGATGTTTCATTGTTTCTCCAGTCACAATTTTTAAGTCTCAGTTAGCCAGAGAAAGCAAGGTGGCTAATAATCACAATCACAATCACAATCACAATCACAATCACAATCACAATCACAATCACAATCACAATCACAATCACAATCACAATCACAATCACAATCACAATCACAATCAACAATATAATTTATAAAACAAATATGCTGGGTTTAAAGCCAGCCACCTCTTATGTACTAGGCCAGGGCTTTCCAAAGTTTTCCCGCGGCGACACACCAACCGCTGTTGGTGTGTCACCGCGGGAAAACCCGGAAGTGCCGCCATTGCGGCAGCGCGCAAAAACCCGGAAACACTGCTGCCGCTTTCAGGTTTTTGCGCGCCGCCGCTGGTGTGTCGCCGCGGAAAAACCCGGAAGCGCTGATGATGATCAGCGTTTCCGGGTTGTGTGGCGACACACCAGACTGTGTGTGGCGACACACTTTTGTGTCGCGACACACAGTTTGGAAAGCTCTGTACTAGGCAGTGTGTATGTTAATACTGATGGTAAAGACCATTTAGGGCAACTATTGCTTCACATAAATAGTTATTCCTTCCTCTGTGAAGTGGACAATGAACTGCTGAATTTAACTGTAAAGTGCTCCAGCTGAAATGAGCAAGACTGTTTAAGGCGACATGAGAGGAAAATACTACTTTCAAACTACAGTAGGAAAATATTCCTGGAGGTGGAATTTGCAATTAGAGGGAAGTGAATACAGTCTGATATTGTCCATTTCTGAACACACACCCCAAAAAATAGATGTACCATTCTGATGATAAGGCAACTACATAGTTCAGATAAACTGATCAGTAAGAATTTTAATTCCACCATTTCTTAATATTAAGAATCATATCTCATATGCAATAGTTGTTTTACCTCATCCCATTTTGTTTTGTTTTTGTTGTTCTTAATCTCCATGAATTCAGTTTTTGTAAAAAGACTGTAAATTATGAGAAAGAGCTTTTAGACATATAAACATTTCCATATAACCTTCTGTGCTACTTTCTCTACTGCTCTCTTGGTGGGTTTGGAATTAATTCAAATTTTGGCTGATTTTCAGCCCTGCAAAGCTCATCCTTCTCTAATAAGTAGGGTGATTCCTGGTTTCTGTCTTCTTTAAATGCAGCATTAATTATACTACATGGTTGTAATTTAAACAGTGTAAAGCAAAAGGAATTTTCCACTTACCCTCCTTGCCATAAAGAAGTGGTTAAACTTCATGTGACTAAAGATCAGTGTAGCTTCTTGTAGAAACAGGAGTCCTAAGTGAGTGGTAGGTCTAGGATAGTGGATTCTTAACTCTTATTTTTGTAATTCTGAGGCTAAACTATCAATCATGAAGGATTGACACCAGTGCAAAAATATCTGATCTATCTATCTAGCATATATTTATCGATCAACATTTATATTATGAATTTATTATGTCATTGAATCAGCATATTTAATTCTTTACCAAAAATGGTGCACCAAGAGAAGTGGTAACTAATTGTGGATGCAGACATTTCCCAGAAAGGGAATATCATCTGTGCATATCACCTGTGGGTTAGTTGCATTTAAATCTAGCTACTGTCATTGAAAGCTGGTCAGTGTTATCCATATAAATAATCAAGTTCAAAGTTGATTACATCATAATTTCCTTTCCGTGTTTAATGTTAAGCACTTTCTCCATCCTGCCATTTCTAATTAAAAAAAAATAACAAACCAAATAGATGCTACTGAAACCTTTTTTTGAATCCTTTCTGTGATAGTGGACAATCTGAAAATGAGGCATTGGGGGGGGGGAGTAAAAATTTAAAATTACAGATTGAAACATGATTCATGATTTCTGAGATAGTTGACATGGTCTAAACTTTGCCTTGACTTTGCAGAAAAATCAAGCTCATTGCACCATTTACTGTATGTCTCAACTTAATTGATTTCTATTTTTCCTCATTTGCATGTCATTGCATATTATCTCCCTTATTATTTAACCAATCAAACAATTTTATTTATTATAGCCTTCAGCCAGAAAATATGTTTAACATCTATATAAAGCTTCTGGGAAGACTCATGCAAAGATATGAAACTAATTGCCATCTGATACTAATAAGTACTAAGCTGTAATTGTTCATTCAGAGTTTTATGCCATAAGACCCCCTGGATGTGTCTAAGTTGTAAAGAAATAGATGAGTGAAAATAAGCTGAAACTGAACTTGGACTAGACAAAGTTGTTGCTGTTTCCAGAGGGTGGAATTTCAAGTTTGAGAGATGTGCCATAGTTGGATAGATCACAGTCCGTCTTAAAAATCAGATTCAAGCTAAGAAGCCTTCCTTGGTCTGGATATAATTCTAGTCAGCCACCTTGTCTATAAAATCAGCTGATAAAGCAATTCCTGGAAGAGGAAGATCGGGTGTCAGTGAAAAATACATTTGTAACTTCAAGGATAGATTAGTGAAATATATTCTTCATGGGCAGCCTTGAAGACAAACCAGAAATTGCAGCTGACTCAGAATGCAGCAACTAAGATAATAAGTGGTACTTTCAGGATGTGCTATATTAATCCTCCTGCTGAATCTACTATATTGATTACCTGCTGCTTTCCAGGTACGGCTAAATATGTTTTTAAAAAAGGTTCCCCCAACACATTTGTGCAGTCATGTCCGACTCTAGGGGCCGGTGCTCATCTCCGTTTGTTAGCCGAAGAGCCAGCGTTGTCCGAAGACGCTTCCATGGTCATGTGGCCGGCATGACACACATGGAATGCTGTTACCTTCCCACCAAAGTGGTACCTATTTATCTGCTTGCATTTGCATGCTTTCGAATTGCTAGGTTGGCAAGAGCTGGGGGGAATGCAGGAGATCACTCCATCACACGGGGCTAGGGATTCGAACCTCCAAAGTTGCAATCTTCCGATTGACAAGCCTGGCGTCTTACCCGCTGAGCCATCGTGCCACCTTAAAGTTGTTTATTATGGTATAAAAAACTACCACAGCTTGGGGCCAAATTACCAACAAAGAATCCTGTGCTATACAGTCCCCCCCCCCATCAGCCTCACAAGGTAGACCAGACCAGAAAATCAACTCCACAGGAAGACTAGAACTATACCTTATTGAGATTGGCTATAATAATGGAATCTTGGAAGTCTAATTGTGCTTAACTCCCTGTCCTTCCTATACTCAACCCAGGTAACAGTTCTTACATATTTCTGTCAAGGTCATATACCTTACTCTTTACACCCCCACACTCTTAGATGTCCAATGGAATGTTGACCATTGCCCTTAAAATCAACATTAATTCAGTGTTTTCCATGGTGAAGCATAACTGATGGAACAACTTTTTTTTAATAGATTTTTTTATCCCGCCTTTATTGTTTTTTATAAATTACTCAAGGCAGGGAATATACCTAATAATCCTTCCTCCTCCTATTTTCCCCACAAAAACAATCCTGTGAGATGAGTTGGGCTGAGAGAGAGTGACAGGCCCAAAGTCACCCAGCCGGCTTTCATGCCCGAGGCGGGACTAGAACTCACAGACTCCTGGTTTCTAGCCCACCACCTTAACCACTAGATAGAACTGGCTCACTTCCTTCTTGTTCCTTCCTGGGACCATTGAGTGACTGGCCCAAAGTCACCCAGCCAGCTTTCGTACTGGAGAATGCAGGCATCGATCCCACTACCACTCGCATGCTAAGTGAGCACTCTGCCACTTCAGCTAATTCCCCTCCCATTAACTTCCCATTAACACTTAAGATTGGTGTCCTCTTTACATTTTAAAATATAGGTTAAATATTTTCTTTCATATAATTCCTTTATATAAGTATATAATATAATTATATAGGTGTTGTTGTTTTAGGGTTTTTAATGTTTTTTTTTTTATAATGG
The DNA here is from genome assembly GCA_023362775.1 of Charina bottae. Classification (NCBI taxonomy): domain Eukaryota; kingdom Metazoa; phylum Chordata; class Lepidosauria; order Squamata; family Charinaidae; genus Charina; species Charina bottae. The sequence goes on along the minus strand of JALMGJ010000004.1, from coordinate 23,333,144 downwards.
TTAGTTTTATGTTTTTGGAATATATGTACCATTTGCAAAGAAAAATAGGGCCACCAGACCTGGGTTGCAGAAAGCCAGAACCTCTTTGCTGCCATCTGATGCGTGTCTGGATTTTTAAAACCCATATCTGGTAGCCTTACTCAAAATGGTTGGGTACAGTCCACAAATTCCTTTTTAAACTTAGTACTGAATTGTCACTTGCAGTTTGACAACCTGAAATTATTCACTTTGCAGTGAGTAATCATATGAACTACACTAAATTACTATAAACATACTTTAATTGAATTTAAATGAAATGAAATGAAAATGAAATTCAGCTTTTATCCTAGCCTATTTTATCCTATCCCCTTCATGGATCACTGCCTTGTCGTGGCGAAGGGGCTTGCGTAACTCAATGAAGTCAGGTCAAGAAGAACAGGTCATGACGGAGAGTTCTGACAAAAAGTGGTCCAAAACTGGAGGAGGGAATGGCAAACCACTCCAGTATCCTTGTCAAGAAAACCCATGGACAGTATCAAAAGGCTAAAAGATATGACGCCGGAAGATGAGCCACTCAGGTCGGAAGGTGTCCAAAATGCTACTGGGGAAGAGTGGAGGGCAATTCCGAGTAGCTCCAGAAAGAGTGAAACGGCTGGGCCAAAGCCAAAAGGACTCTCAGTTGTGGATGTGTCTGGAAGTGGAAGGAAAGTCCGATGCTGTAAAGAACAATATTGCATAGGAACCTGGAATGTAAGATCTATGAATCAAGGTAAGCTGGATGTGGTCAAACATGAGATGACAAGATTGAACATCGACATCTTGGGAATCAGCAAACTAAAATGGACAGGAATGGGCGAATTTAATTCAGGAGACCATTATATATACTACTGTGGGCAAGAATCCCTTAGAAGACATGGAGTAGCTCTCATAGTCAATAAAAGAGTGGGAAAGGCAGTACTGCGGTACAGCCTCAAAAACGACATAATGCTTTCAGTTCGAATAAAAGGCAAACCATTCAACATCACAGTGATCCAAGTCTATGCAGAAGAGATTAAGAAGAGGTGGCAAGAATACACAGAAGAACTATACAAGAAAGATCTTAATATCCCTGATAAATACGATGGTGTGGTCACTGACCTTGAGCCGGACATCCTAGAGAGTGAAGTCAAGTGGGCCTTAGGAAGCGTTACTAACAACAAAGCTAGCGGAGAAGACAGTATCCCAGCTGAGCTATTTAAAATCCTAAAAGATGATGCTGTTAAAGTGCTGCACTCAATATGCCAACAAATTTGGAAAACTCAACAGTGGCCACAGGATTGGAAAAGGTCAGTTTACGTTCCAATTCCAAAGAAAGGCAATGCCAAAGAATGTTCAAACTACCGTACAATTGCGCTCATTTCACATGCTAGCAAGGTTATGCTCAAAATCCTACAAGCTAGGCTTCAGCAGCATGTGAACCGAGAACTACCAGAAGTGCAAGCTGGGTTTCGAAGAGGCAGAGGAACTAGAGATCAGATTGCCAACATTCACTGGATCATGGAAAAAGCAAGAGAGTTCCAGAAAAACATCTACTTCTGCTTCATTGACTACGCTAAAGCCTTTGATTGTGTGGATCACAACAAACTGTGGCAAATTCTTAAAGAGATGGGAGTACCAGACCACCTTACCTGTCTCCTGAGAAACCTGTATGTAGGTCAAGAAGCAACAGTTAGAACTGGACATGGAAAAACCAACTTTTTCAAAATTGGGAAAGGAGTACGACAAGGCTGTATATTATCACCCTGCTTATTTAACTTATATGCAGAGTACATCATGAGAAATGCCGGGCTGGATGAATCAAGAGCCGGAGTTAAGATTGCCGGGAGAAATATCAACAACCTCAGATATGCAGACGATACCACCCTAATGGCAGAAAATGAAGAGGAACTAAAGAGCCTCTTGATGAGGGTGAGAGGAGAGAGTGCAAAAGCTGGCTTGAAACTCAACATTAAAAAAACCCAGATCATGGCATCTGGTCCCATCACTTCCTGGCAAATAGAAGGGGAAGAAATGGAGGCAGTGGCAGATTTTATTTTCTTGGGCTCCAAGATCACCGCAGACGGTGACTGCAGCCATGAAATTAAAAGACGCTTGCTCCTGGGGAGGAAAGCTATGGCAAACCTAGACAGCATATTAAAAAGCAGAGACATCACCTTACCGACAAAGGTCCGTATAGTTAAAGTATGGTTTTCCCAGCAGTAATGTATGGCTGTGAGAGTTGGACCAGAAGGAAGGCTGAGTGCCGAAGAATTGATGCTTTCAAACTGTGGTGCTGGAGAAGACTCTTGAGAGTCCCTTGGACTGCAAGGAGGTCAAACCAGTCAATCCTAAAGGAAATCAACCCTGACTGCTCATTGGAAGGACAGATGCTGAAGCTGAAGCTCAAATACTTTGGCCACCTAATGCGAAGAGAGGACTCACTGGAAAAGACCCCGATGCTGGGAAAGACTGAAGGCAAAAGAAGAAGGGGACGGCAGAGGATGAGATGGTTAGATAGCATCACCGATGTAATGAACATGAATTTGAGTAAACTCCGAGAGACAGTGGAGGACAGGAAGACCTGGCATGCTATGGTCCATGAGGTCACGAAGAGTCAGACACGATTAAACGACTGAACAACAACAACAACAATTTTATCCTATTCTGGTCCCAGAACTACCTACTTTTGGGAGTATGGCTGAAAATGGAAAATAATTCTTTAAATTATTTTGTAATCAGTTTAAAAGAAAATACACAAAAACACAAAAAGAAACCAACTCCCTACAAAAAAAGGAGGAAAACTAACTATGAAGAAAAGAAAAGGAAAAAAAAAGAAAATACATTTAATAACACTAACAATATAATATAATTATATAACCAATCTAAGCACCTCTATATCAAGTCTTACAAACTATAAACATTTCAGAATTAGACAAACAAAACACCATCTACAGTATATTGGTTTTTTAAAAATTTATTTTATTATTTAAAATATATATTAAACACATATAAACAATTATACATATACTTACAGTGTGTACAACATATTTACATTTCAGACATCTTTACACACAAAAAAACAATAAAAGAAAGAAAGAAAAAAAGAGAGTAACAACATATATTATAGACTTTTAAAATACTTCCAGTTTTCTTCACGAAAAATTTTTGTTTCATATTTATTTACATAGCTTTTCTTATTCCTTTCCCCCTTTTTTATCCCTTTCGTATTTCATTTTTATAATTATTTCATTACATTTCATAAATTTCAATATCTTATTCATCTAGATCTTCTATACATTTCCTTTTCTCTTATTTCTTCTTTCACTTATAATTTTATACACTTAGTTTAATCATGTATTCCTTTTGTATATACTTTAAAAAGGGGTTCCATATCAATTCATAGTCCTCCAATTCTTCATCTTTCATTAAATTTGTTAGTCTGTCCATTTGATTGATTTCCATTAGTTTTATGATCCATTCTTCTATTGTCGGAGTACATTCTTGTTTACAATATTGTGCAAAAGTAATTCTTGCTGCTGTTGTTAGATATAATAATAGTTTTTTGCTGTTATTGTTCATCTTTTTTTCCAATAAATCAATATTTTTCGAAGTTATCTGTATTCCTAGGTATTTTATTTGTTTTACATTTTGGAATCCTGTTTTTTGTTCTAATTCAGTTCGATCTTTCTTTGTCATATTTAAATTTATCATTTTAGTTTTTTGTTTATTTATTTTAAATCCTGCTACTTCGCCATATTCTTGTATTTTTTTATTTAAATTATCTATAGAATCTGTGGGATTTTGCAATGCTATAACAAAATCATCTGCAAACGCTTTTAATTTATACGTTTCTTTTTTAATTTTAATTCCTTTTAAGTTTTCATCTTTTCTAATTTCTTCCAATAGACATTCCAATACTAGTATAAATAATAGTGGAGATAACGGACATCCTTGACGGGTGCCTTTTAAGCAGGAATTTTGGAGATAAATTTATAAAGGCAATACAAGCCATATACAGAACACAAAAAGCCAAAATCATAATAAATGAAGAAGAAACAAAAGATTGTAACATAGAAAAAAGCACCCGTCATCTACACTATATTGTTGTATGGTATCATGAAATTTGTACCAAAGGAAGATATATTGCATAATTTTATGATTACTAGAAAATATTACCTTTTCAAAAAGGATAAATTACACATATCCTGTATCTAGTCCTTAATATCTGGAATAATAATACTTTTCCAATTTCTCAAAATAATGTATAGTTGAAGGCTTTCATGGCCGGAATCTGATGGTTGTTGTGGGTTTTCCAGGCTGTGTGGCCGTGTTCTGGCAGTTTTTGTTCCTAACATTTTGCCAGTAGCTGTGGCTTGCATCTTCAGAGGATAGGAGCACAGCTTGAAGATTCTCTCTGTGCCCAAGTGGAGGGTGTGTGTTCCTGCTGGTGTTTATAGCTGCTGAGAGGTCATTTACAAGAGATTGGGAGAGGGTTTTTTGTGGTGATTAGGGGGTGTGGTGCTGTCGTGTGTGGGATTAGCATATCTATTGTGTGAGTTGTTTGTATATTTCTGTGGTTGAGTAGAGTTCGTTGACCTTTTTGCAAGCTGTGTTTTTCAGGACTGGCAGCCAGGTTTCGCTGATCTTTAGGCTTTCTTCTTTTTTATTGAAACTGTATTGGTGTTTATGTATTTAAATGGCTTCTCTGTATAGTCTAACATAGTGGCTGTTGGTGTTGTCCAGTATTTCAGTGTTTTCAAATAAGATTTGGTGACCAGTTTGTTTGAGAGCATGTTCAGCTATTGCAGATTTTTCAAGTTGCTGTAGTCTGCAGTGTCTTTCATGTTCTTTTATCCTGGTGTGTATACTGTGCAAAACCTGGATGCCAGTCCTGAAAAACATAAAATATGAAATATGAAATATGAAAATATACATTATTTAGGGAGACCAATAGACTTCAATTAAAGTCTTTTGATGAATCAATTTCAACCTTAAGTCCAAGGAAACCAATTTGACCTTCTTTAAGACTGGCTCTTTATGTCTTTATGGCCAACTAATTGGTCCAGATTTTTTTCCATCCAAGTATGATAGCAATACTGTTCAGATTCTGCGTGCATGTTCTTTTTGTGTTCCTGCCCTGAAATTATTCTGTAAGTTTACTTTGCTATTTCCTTCCATTTTAGCTCCAGTCAGAATAAGGAGTCATTGTACTTTTGTTTGTTCATTTGTTTGTTTGCATAACAAAGAAGTTTGTAGAAAATAAAAATAATCCAGCAGACCAAGTATGTATAAAATGTACATTGAGGACTATATAGGGATGCTTATGGAATGGGGGATGGAAAATCTTGATTTTGGCAGCTGAAGTGACAAAATTGATTTAGAATTTGGATAGCAACTAGAAATGAAGAAGATAGCATTTCTATTGCCCAGGACATTCAATTGATGGCCTGAAAGTTACAAACTTTCAACAAAATGACCTGCAATATGCAAATACTGAAACAAAAATGTAATGGCAATTTCATCAGTATCCATTTAGGATTCTGTAGACCATGGTGTTTTCCTTTGATAATAAGGTGAGAGTTGTAGAATAACTCCATTATCATCATTAATTATTGTCATGATGGGTTACTCTTCAATGTGTGGGCCTTTCTTTTTGTGTATACGTGTGCTTCTGTGATCTCCCTCTCCCTCTCCCTCTCCTTCTCCCTCTCCCTCTCTCTCAGCTTTACATAAAATGTCACAAAATATATTTCTTGCAAGTATCAAATCTTTCCCAATTTATTTGCTTATTTCTCATACCCACCTGTGTGATGCATCTGGGAGAGTGGATAATAGATAAAGAAAAAAAAAACTATCTACCTATGTATTGATTAATTTTGCACTGCGTTGTGCTATACTGCGCTGAGCTGCACTGCACTGTATTACATTGCATGGGAATGAGGTATATACAGTATGTGAGCAACCATGCCAACATATATTGGCAACCAACACCTGCCACTGTAAATTATATGAGCTGCATTGGCTCCCATAGAATTTTATCATTGCTCTTACAAAGTGTTGAATTGGACAATCACTGTTCCACAACAGTTTACAGAACTAAAGATTGAAATGTGGTGGTCCCATTTCCATATTCCATATGCTGATTATTTTATCCTGCAAGAATGTTTCCAGGGACGATAAAGAGAGATACCATACATATGTCTTGTGGCAAGCTGAGGTTACCCTGACCCCATGAGGAAACTAATTGGTAAGCATTAGGAAAGTGGAGTTTCTGCCAGATGTTTCCATTATGTGAAAAGCCAATAGTATAACTTCATGGAAAGTAGTTTTGCATTAAGAGAGACTTTAATTTATCTCATTGTGAACCTCTCTGGAATGTACAATGACTTGTTAGTACAGTTCATTAACTGAAAACACAATCGGAAGTGGTTTGAAATTGAAAAGATACAAGGGTGGGTAAGTAGCCCAAATTCTGGTAGGAACAGCATTTATTTTTTGATACCTTCTTGGCCTATCAAAATTAGTTCCAAGTGCATATCAGTAAAGGCACAAGGCATTAAAAAAAACCTTAATTGCAGGATTTTGAATGGTCACTTTTTTTCTTATTGAATCCATTTGGAATGCGTTTATTTTTCTTGTATTACTTATTTTTAAATTTCTGAAATCTCAACTTAGGTCATGTATACATTGTACCCTTAATCTACTCCTCTCCTGTAACTCATGCTGGCTTGACTCTTAGCCAGCATAATAAAATTTCCTCTAGCCTGAGAGCTTCTCTGCACTGCCCAGTTACTGTGTTGCCAGAATAGGCCAGGATCCCTATTTGGAGGGCAGATGATCACTTACGGTATTTGAGTAATTTTGGGAGCTAAGGGTGAAACTGTTAACAAACAAAAATATAGTGCACCACTGGACTTTTTTTTTAATGCCTAAGAGGGGGAAATACCTAGCTTGGGAGGGGAGAACATAGTATTTTTTAAAAAATCTGGTGAATTTCAAGCTAACAATCTTCTGTTTAAAAGACAAGTATTGTGCTATTACAACATTCAGGGTAGTTCTACAAAATATTAGAGACTAACAGGAGAGTAAGAAATGAAGGTTTATTTTAAAGCCTGTTGTTATGTTTCTATGTACTGTATGTGCACTTTGATGCTTTAATTTTGTTGCATTAATTTGAATTTGTGTATGTGTGTACATACAAAGGTATGGCTGCCCCAGTAAGAACTGCCCACAGGGAGGTAACAATTTGCAATTGCTTTCCTGAACAGAAAGATGGGATGACACAACAACAAGGGAGGACAATCTCCAATGGAGGACAACTGAAGGACATGGTAGGCTGCAGTCCAAGATTAAATACCTTGGAATGTCTTGCCAAAGCAAGATAGAACTCACAGACTCCTGGTTTCTAGCCCGTTGCCTTAACCACCAGACCAAACTGGCTCAGCAGAGAGCCAGAGAGCCAGTGTCAGTGTCAACCATCTGGTGAAGTCCATGTATAAAGCCGTCTTTTAGGTTGCTGGAAGAGAGTGTTTGTTATGCACAGTGAGTTGTCTTGGCAAAATTCTATCAGCCTATGTCCTGCTTCATTTTGTTCTCCCAGACCATGCTTGCCTGTAATTCCAGGTGTCGTTTGACTACCCACCTTAGCATCCCAGTCTCCTGTAATGAAAATAAAATCTCTTTCTGGTGTATTATCCAGTAGGTGCTGCAGATCCTCATAGAGCTGATCTACTTCTGCATCTTCAACATCTGTGGTTGGGGCATATATTTGGATCAGTGTGATGTTAAATGGCTTCTCCTGAATTCGAATTGAGATCATTCTATCGTTTTTTGGATTGTATCCAAGCACTGCTTTAGCCATTTTATTATTAATTATGAAGGCTACTCCATTTCTTCTGTGGTCCTCTTGTCACAGTAGTAGATTTGGTGGTCATCTGATGTGAAGTGGCCCATTCCAGTCCATTTCAGTTCACTGACACCCAAAATGTCTATATTTAATCTTGACATATCAACAATAACCACATCCAATTTGCCCTGGCTCATAGATCTTACATTCCAGGTTCCTATGGTACGTTGATCTTTAGAATATCGGATTCATTGTTGACCACCAGCACTGTCGGCCGCTAGCCATCCTTTCGGCTTTGAGCTAGCTGTATCATCACATCGGGGGCTAGTTGAACTTATCCTCTGTTCCTCCCCAGTAGCATTTTGACCATCTTCCGACCTGGGAGTCCCATCTTCTGATGGTATACCGACATACAGTATCTCTGGTTGTACTGATCCATTTAGTTTTCATGGCAAGAATACTGGGGTGGGTTGCTGTTACCTTCCCTAGGGATCATATTTAGTCTGACCTCTTTGCCATGACCTTCCCGTCTTGGATGTCCCTTCACAGTTTAGCTCATGGTGTCATTGAGGGGCTCAAGCTCCAGCACCACAACAAGGTATTCATCTCCTTTGCTGGAGTTAAAAAATATACTCTGATTTAATATTCTGTGGCCTTTCCTCTTGCTATCTGAGTTCGATAAAATTTGATCAAAGGTGAAACTATGTGCCCTTGACTTAGATCTAAAAAAGTCTTAGCTCCAGCCTGAAACTTGATTGCTTTGCTTTATGTTTTTATTTTTTGGTCCAGTTACCATATAAACTTAGAAGACAAAGCTGTGTTCTATTCCTTCGTGGCAACAACTATAATGTCTAGGACTGTTGCAAAGTCTGTGTAACTGTCATTGCTATTTGACATGGGATTATATAGCTACAATAGTGCATCATGTTTTGTTGTAGAATAAAGAGTATCCTGTATTGAATTTTAAATTTACTGTTATGTTCTGCTTTTCATTATAATGTAAATTATTGATCCTTCACCAAATAAATAAATAAATAAATAAATAAATAAATAAATAAATAAATAATAAAAGGTTTCCTTTCCCTTTATACCTTTTAATTTGTGAATCCCTTTGAATACTATTTTTTCCTATTAACTGAAAAATGCATACATACTTATTGTACATACACACCAAACACTAGTCTCTTTTAGGATAAGCAAAGTTATCCTACAGGAGTAAAAAGCAAAGAAAATAAAGACAAAAAAGGCAGTCAGGAATCTCCAGCAGATTCCTGCAGATATTGTATTGATTAACAAATGCCTTAGAAATGTTTTAGAATAAACTGAATAGTGGTGGCTCAGCGGGTAAGACGCCAGGCTTGTTGATTGGAATATCGGAAGTTCGGAAGTTCGAATCCCTAGTCCCGCGTGATGGAGTGAGCTCCCGCACCAGCTCCAGCTCTTGCTTACCTAGCAATTCGAAAGCATGCAAATGCAAGTAGATGAATAGGTACCACTTCAGTGGCTAGGTAACAGTGTGCGTCATGCTGGCCACATGACTGTGGAAGTGTCTTTGGACAACGCTGGCTCTTTGGCTAACAAACGGAGATGAGCACTGGCCCCTAGAGTCAGACATGACTGTACAAATGTGCAGGAGGAACCTTTACCTTTACCTTATGCTATATTACAGAATTGCACTGTTGTCTATAGTTTCCAATACTTTAGCATTCAGTCTTTACCTTTTTGCAGCAGATCCTTCTTGGTGCAGGTGGGAAATGCAAGCACAGAAGGAAGAGGAGAGAGAGATCAAAGGACAAAAAGGAGGACAGCCAAGACTGTATACAGAGATGTGTGAAAAATTTCATGAAGATCTTCAATGAAAAATGTTCATTTCAATACACACACACAAAGAACAAGAAAAGAAAAAAGAAGTTGGGGAGAGAATGAGGATAAAAGAGAATGAATTATGGGTTGCTTACAGTTTCTAGCATGACGAAGTTTCAAGCAAGACTGTAAATAGGGGGACAGAAGTGGAGACGGAGCACTTGTTGTTTGTTACAACACTATTGTTTCCTTAACCTGAGATTGTTTTTTTTTGTAGTAGGAAATTTTGATACTGCCTTTCTCTCCACACTCACCTAAATGTAAAGACTCCCTTGAGTTGACCTCAATTCCTGATATCTTCATGGGGACATCCATGTAATTTTCTTCAAAGAAATATTGAATTAGACTGCGACTGCCTTTTTCAATTACACATTTTAGCCTACAGGGTTGGCTTTCTTGATGATCTGAGAGTACAACTATCTACTAGATCCAATTCCACTTTGCTTTTGGAGATCAGGCAAGCTTGGATAGATACTACACCTAGTTGGCCCCACTTCAAGTAGAAGGGAAGGTCTGAAGGAGGCTGTGACGCCCTCGATCTGTTGACAATTAAATCAGAGTTCCTGACACAAGCCACTCAAGGATATGAAGGAATCTTTATTAAAGCCAGTGATCCATTGCATGTTAAAGACTCGATTGACTAAAGCTCCTGCAACCAAAAGATTAAAAATCTCCAAGGTTCCCCCCCCCCATCAGGATTTGCGGCTCTGTCACCCTTCCCTTCATCTCTCAGTTTTCAGGTCTTTCTGTGTCCAAATCAACTAATGCAGTGATATCGCCCTTTGATCTATCCTGGGTGCTGAATCGCTCACTATGATACTTTGATTAACATAGTTTGCAGTTCTGTGAATACACTCAAACCCCAGCATTCTCCCCTGCTTTACACATCTGGTAGTTTTACTGTAAAGCACCCCCAAAAGGACCCTGTTAGTTTAACAGACTGACAGGATGTTCCTTCCTGGCACCATGGCAGGATGGCATGGGCGACATCCTGACAGAGGCATTCTAGTTCTGCTTTCTGCATTGGTTGTTGACAGTGAGATCCTCTGCAAATATAATGAGGGTTTATTTACAGTATGCCCTGGATAAAATGGCAATATATTAATTTGTCTCATTTCATATATGTGGCCTATAAAAGTGGAAAAATTATAAGGAATTCATTCAAGGAACTGCAGTGATATTATCTTTTCCCCAAGAATTTATTCTATAAGCCAAAAAATGGGCTGTGAAAGTCTTCATTAATTCATTACACTGGAGAAATTCATAATAGTTAAAAATGTTTAATCAGTAATTACAAAGTCATTATCATAGTATTTTGATGTTGGCTTGCTGTAAATCCATCACAGCAAGAATAATAGGTTAATTTTTGTGTTGAAAAAATAATCACTAGCTGTATCAGCATGAGTTCTCATTTTTGTGTTTGTGTGTACATTATGTCAAGTTGCTTTCCCTTATTTAAACACAGATGCAAAAGCATATTATTATGGCAAATTCATTTTTTTTTCTCAGTAAGTTAGTAAAACATGGCAGCTTTTTATATTCACAAGATTTTAAATACAGCAATAAGTTTATATGACAACATAAATTAGTAATTGAATAAAAAAGCTTCATCAAAGTTGTTTTCAAACTATGCGGCATGGGAAGATGAAAATTTGCTTAGCAATTCTTGATAAATGAATACGAAGATGGGGCGGGGGTAGCCATGAGTACAAAGAAGTATGCCAAGGTACAAGACATGCTTTAAAAATTAAACACAGGCTTACTGGTATGTTAGTATTAATATTAGTGTGTTGGTTCTATTGGTTCAACCAAAAAGCAGTTCCAGCAAAACAAAACTTGAAAGCACATCATAAGTTAGTATTTACAGTGTGGCCATGCAAAAAAAAATAATCTAATCCTACTGCTACCATAATTTAAACCATCATTCATTCATTCATTCGATCGATCGATCAATTGATTGATTGATTGATTGATTTGTATGACTGCCCATCTCCCCCCATGGGGAACATTGCATACTGCTCCTGAAAAGGAAAGTTCTTCCAGCTTCATAAACGATCTGAGAAAGAAGTCTTTTGAAGCCCTTTCTAAACCTCAGGAGATCAGATTCCAAATATAGCTCGGAGGCAGGATGTCTATTCCAAAGAGTAGGAGTGAAATGGGAGAAAGATGTAAAACTCAAGTGGCCATTCTGAGATGAAGAAAGCTAAACAACTCTGATTGCATGATCAAGCAGAGCACACAGGAACATGAATTGTAATCAACTTATTCAAATAGCTGGATATTCCTGTAGGCACAAATCCGTACGAATGGCTCAGAAGTTCAGCACCAGCCACATGCACTGGTATAAATCAATAATATTGATGTATTATTCTAATGTTGGCCCTGTCTTAGTATTTCATTTGTTTGAAGACTCTGAAGATGGAGGGTTGAAGCAAGGGTTGGAGAAATCTGTAAGTCCCAAAGCTTTATCTTGAATTCATATCATTTCTCAACCTCTGCTTCTTCTCTTATATTATGGTACTTAGAAGAATTAAATAACGGCTGAGGTAACATGCATTATTTATATTTGGAATACTCTTAAACCCTATTTAGCTACCTCACTGATAATCAGGCTGGTTGCTTATCCTTCAGTCTTCACTTTTCTCAGAGTTGTAAAGCATACTTTTATTTTGAACTCTGGAGAACTTAAACATCCTTTTGCAACTGAATACAATTTTTTGCAATTTGGAGGAGAGGGTAATGCAAAAGCACTTTTAGTTTCCATACTTTTTCTATCAATAGTCTGCCAGATGATCCTGAAATTTTCAGAGAGAAATTTGCTGTTTTTGCACCTGTCTATCAGGGTATAATAAATGAGGAGATAAAAAGGTAAAGGTAAAGGTTCCCCCCGCACATTTGTGCAGTCGTGTCCGACTCTAGGGGCCGGTGCTCATCTCTGTTTGTTAGCCGAAGAGCCAGCGTTGTCCGAAGACGCTTCCACGGTCATGTGGCCGCATGACATGCATGGAACGCTGTTACCTACCCACCGAAGTGGTACCTATTCATCTACTTGCATTTGCATGCTTTCGAATTGCTAGGTTGGCAAGAGCTGGAGCTAGTGCGGGAGCTCACTCCGCACGCAGGGCTAGGGATTCGAACCTCCAAACTTGCGATCTTCCGATCAACAAGCCTGGCATCTTACCCGCTGAGCCACCACGCCCCTAAATGAGGAGATACCTCATCACAAAAGGTTCAGAAATGAAAGAGCTAACCAAAAGCATAAATCTGATATTCTATGAGAGAGAGAGAGAGAGAGAGAGAGAGAGAGAGAGAGAGAGAGAGAGAGAATAAAAGTGGGAAAGAAGTGTGGATACTTAGGCAATTGAATCCAAAAACATTATTTTCCTAAAATTTTAATGTATTTTCATAGGAAATTATCTTTAAATACATATACTACATACTGATAGGTACAATAAAAGCCCAATTCCCTTTAGCACATGTAGTTTTCCTAGTAGAAGAAATTATTTGGGGCATGTGCCATAAAAGTGAAGTCACCTTTGTGTGTTAGGTTGACTGCATTCTGTGAAGGACAATTTGTAATTTGAACAGTGGCTGGAAAGGAACATTGCCCTTTGGCAGATGGTGGGAGGAGAATTGTAGATATTAGCAGTAGAATAATCAGCTAGTTTGGGGAACAAATTGAGGCATAATACAACTTATTTGACAATTTATAAGAGCTGCACGCCTCTTGTCTGGATAATTATAAAAAGCTATTTCAGCTATTACATTCTATCATAGTAAACAAATCACTTTCTAGATTTGGTCACAAAGAAGCTATACTATATTTTGTTTCCTCTAGATTTTGAAGAGGAATGGGAGGAAGTATTAAACTAAAAGGGAGAGTGTTTCTTTTCTGCATGAGTAGTTATAAAATGGCATGTGTCTTAAATGCTGTGTACTGGCCCCCATCATCTTAAATTGTAGCATGACGGATGAAACAATAATTAAAAACACAAGAAGGACCCTGCTAGGTAAACCAGCATCCTGCTTCCTTCTGTAAGAAATATAATGACAATGGGTGGCCCTCACTTACGTTCTTTATCAACTGATATTGAGAAGTCTACTTGCTGCTGATGAAGTAAAGTCAAGTCGCATTCAAGTCCACCTTGGCTCCTGGTGACCATATGGACAGAAAACTGAACTTTTGTTGTCAATGGTACAAAAGTAATATATTTCCATCCTGATTAATAAGCAATACAATTAATTGCATAGGTCTACCACTTTTTTCCTGGTGCTTCCAACAGCTGCAGTAGACATAAGAATGATGCCATAATTGGCAAGTGGGCAGGATTAGGGTTTTCTGGCTAGATGTGGCATTAGATTGTAGGTGGAAGGCGTTAGGCCATAATTATTATCATTAAAGTTATTATTATGCTACTGCTACTACTTGTGTTAAATCTAATCTGATTCTTTCTAATGAAAAGTTGGCAAAAAACCACACCTGTGATATTTAGTGGTTTGGCATCCAATTTGGCACATAATCTGTGAAAGCAAAAACAAGCTGATAGTGTCACTTTTTATTTTCATGGTGATAAAATTGTGCCACATTTCTCGTATAATACCTTAGGACATGGTTCCTTGATTTGTTCTGCTCTATTTTTTATCCCTGGATTTTGTCTGTTTTGCTATCTTCCTTCCATCCAGATTTTTATTGCTTGCCAATTTCACATTATTCCAAAGAATCCCAGGTACAGAATTCTAATATATCAGACTCCTTTAGACAATCTATTTTACTGCCTGAATTCATCTTATTCTTTTACATCAATTTAATGCTTAGTGAACCTCCAGTGATTACACTACTGGAAAATTATGCTGTCTACCAAACATCGATAGTAATGTAATAATGTAATACATGCTTTAACATACTATGTAACATTTCCTTTTTTGTATTGTCGAAGGCTTTCACGGCCGGAGTTCAATGGCTGTTGTGGGTCTTCCGGGCTGTGTGGCCATGTTCTGGAAGTTGTGGTTCCTAACGTTTCGCCAGCATCTGTGGCCAGCATCTTCAGAGGGCAGGAGCACAGATAGAAGCAAAATCTCTGTGCCCAGGTAGAGTGGCAATGTTCTATTTATAGAGCTAAATTATAGGAGATTAGGTGGGGTTTTTTGTTGTGTTGAAATGTTAACGAGTGGCTGATGAGCGTGATTAGCATGTTCATTGTGAGAAGTATTCCCACGTCCTGGTGGTTGGACTGAGTTCGTTGACCTTTTGCAGGCTGTGTTTTTCAGGACTGGTAGCCAGGTTTTGCTAATTTTTAAACTTTCTTCTTTTTTATTGTAACTGTGCTGGTGTTTGTGAATTTCAATGGCTTCTCTGTATAATCTGGTGTAGTGGCTTTTGGTGTTGTCCAGTATTTCTGTGTTTTCAAATAGGATTTTGTGTCCTGTTTGCTTGAGAGCATGTTCAGCTACTGAAGATTTTTCTGGTTGCTGTAGTCTGCAGTGTCTTTCATGTTCTTTTATCCTGGTGTGAATGCTTCGTTTTGTGGTTCCGATGTATACTTGTCCACAGCTGCATGGTATGCGGTATACTCCAGCAGCGGTGCGGGGGTCCCTTTTGTCTTTTGCTGATTTTAGCATTTGTTGTATTTTTCTGGTGGGTCTGAAGACTGTTTGAAAGTTGTGTTTTTCCATCAGTTTTCCCATGCGGTCAGTGACTCCTTTGATGTATGGCAGGAATACTTTGTTTGTGGGGGGCTGTTTTTCTTCAGTTGGATGTTGTTTTCTTGGTTTGATGGCTCTTTTTATTTCATTCTTGGAATAGCCATTTGCCTGTAGGACCCAATTCAGATGGTTAAGTTCATTGTTGAGAAATTGGGTTTCACAGTTTCGATTAGCACGATCCACCAAGGTTTTGATCATGCCTTTCTTTTGTCGTGGAATGGACCACTTCACATCAGATCACCACCCAAATTTCAAGAGTCACAAATACTGTTATCAAGGCAGGTATCCTCCAGCTTATCAATCCATACTGGATTTGTGTTTCATAAGTGAAGAACTTTGCATTTCTCTAACAAGCATCATTCTGTTATTTTCAGCCCAATTAAGCTACTTAGATCAATCTGTAGCTTGAATCATGTCAACTGAATTTCTATTTTCTCAGTGGAAACGTTTCGCTCCTTATCCAAGGAGCTTCTTCAGTCTGAGCAAAGTTAGTAAGGGAATCCTTAAATATGTTTCTAGGTGGCTGTGTGATCTTGCACCTGGGGCTAGGTCATGGTTATTTTGAGATGTTATTTCTAAGTCCCTTTATCATCCAAAGGAGGATCGTTAAGATTACCTTGCTGTTGTTGAGATTGCGAAATGTTCTTAATCTTCCTAGGTACAGAAGACAAAGCAGGAAGGAAAATAGGGGAGAGATTGTGCCTGAGGCCCCCACCTCTATTCAAAGAAGGATTTTCCAAGTTGGCATAAATGGATTCCTTGACCCCTCTTTCAAACCACTTATCTTCCCTGTCTAAAATGTGAACATTAATGTCCTCAAATGAGTGTCCTTTTTCCTTTAGATGAAGATAAACTGCTGACTCTGGTCCTGTGGTGTTGCTCCTCCTGTGTTGGGCCATCCTCCTGTACAAAGGTTGTTTGGTTTCTCCAATGTAGAGCTCAGAGCACTCCTCACTGCACTGAATTGCATACACTACATTGCTTTTCTTGTGTTTTGGAGTTTGATCTTTGGGGTGTACAAGCCTCTGTCTCAGTGTGTTGGTGGGTTTGAAATATACAGGTATGTGGTGTTTGACAAATATCCTTTTTATCTTTTCAAAAAGATATTTTTTATTCTTATTTTAAATAAAATCTTATTTTATTTTATTAATAAATAAAATCTTATTTTATTTTATTTTTATTATTATTTTTTTATTCTTGAAAAGATAAAAAGGATATTTGGCAAACACTACATACCTGTATATTTCAAACCCACCAACACACTGAGACAGAGGCTATAATATTTTCTGTATGGAGAAAAGCTTCTCATGGTGACGTGAAGTGCAGGTGCCAGATAACAACTGTCACGTGTGTATTGTTATGGCTACTTCGCATGAGAACAAGTTCTCCTGATTCCCTCCGTGGGAAGCCTGCTCCAGGGGGAGCAGAGGGAGGGAGGAGATCACGTGCTCGCTTAGATGCAGCACTGCCACCCAATAGCAGGTCATGCTATTGCTTTAGGCCTAGTACTTTAGGCCTGGTGTGTGTCACACCTAACATCCAGCCAACCAGAAAGCTGGAAGAACTGAATATCTAACCATGCAAAATTGTGTTCTATGCTTCTTGACTTTTTGTGTCTTTAGCCATGTAGTTCTTCACATGGTTTATTCTCAAGCCTCGATTTTTTCCCTATAAGCCAGCGTACACCCCATCAGACCTAGCCCCAGGTGCAAGGTCACACAGCCACCATAGAAACATATTTAAGGATCCCCTTACAAACTTTACTCAGACTGAAGAAGCTTCTTGGATAAGGAGCGAAACGTTTCCACTGAGAAAATAGAAATCCAGTTGACATGATTCAAGCTACAGACAATTCCACCTGGATGACTGAGAACCTTCATAGACATGTCTTAACTGTAAAACATATTAATAATGGCATAAGAAGCAACTCAATGTATCTCATCACATCTCAATAATTTCTATTTCACAAACATGGGATTTCATTGCAAAAGATTGCAGCACCTGGCTAACTGTTCTGTTCGGAGTATGACCACTAGACCTTTATAGAAATATTTTTATTATATAAAAACTATTTACAATTATAAGTCCAATTGAAGAATACTGGAACAACTGGATGCTCTTGGAGATAGGCAGCTGTGAAGTAGCACAAGCTGGAGTTCAGCAACAAGTAGGTCAACAGTCCTGGATCAAGATGCTAGGTAGGTAAGTTCAAACTAGGAAACTCAGGATCAGTTCTTCTGAATAACTGGAAGTGAGGCTGACAAGGCTGGATTGAAGTCACTGGAACTAGGATTGCAGGATAGATGGGATGAGGTTCTTTTGAAATCTCAGGATAACTGGACTAGATTCTCTGGACGAGCTGGACGCTCTAAAGGACTGGACTAGAACTTCAGGGCAGATTGGACTGGTTCTTCTGGAACACTGGACTGGAACTGCAAGGCAGGCTGGACTGGTTTTTCTGGGACACTGGACTGGAACTACAAGGCAGACTAGACTGATTCTTCTGGGACACTGGACTGGAACTGCAAGGCAGACTGGACTGGTTCCTCTGTAACACTGGACTGGAACGGTAAGGCAGACTGGGCTGGTTTCTCTAGGATACTGGACTGTAACTGCAAGGAAGACTGGACTGGTTCCTCTGGGACACTGGACTGGAACTACAAGGCAGACTGGACTGGTTCCCACAAGGCAGACTGGACTAGAACCTCTTGGACACAGGACTGGAACTGCAAGGCAGACTGGACTAGAACCGCAAGGAATGGAATGGGAGCTGCAAGGCAGACTAGGCTACTATCACTTGGCAACACTGCCTGTAAACAAGGCAGGACAGGGTATGATAAACTAGAAAGCCCCCCAATGATAGAACGTGGTGATCTGAAATCAATGCAACAAGATGCACAGGGGTGAGCAAAGTACTTAGCTGAAGCGTCGAGGCGTTGCCTTGCCAAGGCTGATGAACACTGTGAAGCTGTAGACGCCAGCTGACAAATACCCAAAACGACTGAAGCTCTCCTGGTAGGGCTTGCTGAAGAACTATGAGCTAAAGTTCTGTTCTCACTTGATGCTGAAGTGAACTGGGCTTCTGATGCAGCTGGGGTGAATTCAGAAATGAGTTGAGGCTCCGACTCGGGTTCTGCAGCAGCTACACGACAGGATTCCAAGGTAGGTTCTGGCTGGACTTCTCCCAAATAAGCTGGTAGCTCAGTACAACGTTTGTCACCAGCAATCGGGTGCTTGGTCTTTCATCCTTTTATCCTGTTTTCGGCATGCCTTCTCTCCTCGGGAGCCAATTATGACTCCCTCTGTTTGGCGTGCTTTTCTGCCCGCCTCTCTCTGGCGCTGATTGGAGCCGAACTAGGAAGAAAGTCAGGAGCGTCAATCGGCTTCTCGGGATTTTCCCATGCTGCTGGTTCATCCCTGGGTCTGGACTCCTGCACCTGTTCATCATGAGATGGATCACGAGTATTGCACTTTTGACCCTGTGCCGGTTGCTGCTCAGTATCAGTTTAGTTTCTGAGGTAAGTTTCGTTTCCCTCTAGCTCAGAGTACAAGTCAGAGTGAACTCTGACACGTACCTTGTCTGAGCTCCAACACTAAGCAGGGCTGGGCTTAGTTAATACTTGGATGGGAGACCTCCAGGGAATACCAGGGATGCAAGCTAAACTGGAGAGTTGGAAAAACAACCCCAAATGATACAAGCCACTTCTGAACTAATGCAAAAAACAAAACAAAACAAACAAGCAATCAAACAAGTGCCACCCTACATGGACACGTTTGAGCAAAATTCAAAACAGACTTTAAAGGCAAAGTAAGACATGGTTAATATATATACTGTGTATATATATATACTGTGTATGTGTGTGTGTGTATGTATGTATGTACATACTGTATGTATGTATGTATGTATGTATGTATGTATGTATGTATGTATATATATATATATATATATATATTCCAACATCATGATGTACAAATAATAATAATAGACATATGTAAAAAGAAATAAGACCTAACCAGTACACTAACAACCTGTCACAAGAATTAGTTTTGTGAAAGAATTGGTGTCAAAAAATTACAGTCTTTAGCATTACTATTCCAAGTTTCCAGACAGCTGACAGTAAGCAAGACAAGTTGCCTGAGGAGCATCATCCAAGACTTCTCTGTTCTTTCAAAATCTGTTTTTGAGGAGCAGAGTTTTTCTGGCAGTCAAATGAAGTAAATAAAACAGGAACAAAACATATGAATGCTGAACAGAGATCTATTTCTAAAAAAAAATCAGGCAGAATCTCATGTTTGATTTGCGTTCTCATGGAAAAAATGTGGCATGAGTATCTTCCATGGTTGTTGAAACAGGCAGTATATTTTTGTGGAGTCCTTGGTGCTCTCTGAGCTTGGTTGTTTGCTTGCAGACGTTTCATTACCCAGTTAGGTAACATCATCAGTGCTAGTGATTTATATACAGCTAGTGTTTACATACAGTAGCTTGCCCTGCCAGGGTTGGTGGGGCTGTGGTTTTCTCCTTGGTAGTTCCTTGATTAGGGTATTGTTTTCTTCTTGATTGTTTGTCTGGTGTTAGTCCCTGTGTATCTGAGTGTTGGTTGCTGGAAAGGATATGTTCTGGCCTTTTTGTTTCCTGCTTAGCTTTCTTATTGTCTCTTTTGAATGGTCTATAAATGTGGTTTATCTCTATGTGTCTATTGATGGCTGATTTGCCTGAATGCCAAGCTTCCAGGAATTCCCTAGTATTTTTGGATTTAGCTTAGTCTAAGATGCTCACAGTTTCCCAGTTGAAACTATGCTTGAATCTGTCCATGTGTTTTAGATTAAAGAGATTTCATTGTGTCTTCTGACTGCTAGTTGGTGTTCATGGATGCGCTCTGCTAGTCTTCTGCCTCTCTGTCCTACATAGTGGCTGTTACTATCCTTACACTGTACTGTATGTTGTAGATGACTCCTTTTTTTCTTCTTCTTGGGCTACTGAGTCTTTTGGTTTACTTAGGATGTTTTGGAGGGCTTTAGTTA
Source organism: Charina bottae (assembly GCA_023362775.1). NCBI lineage: Eukaryota > Metazoa > Chordata > Lepidosauria > Squamata > Charinaidae > Charina > Charina bottae. Next base: position 23,312,713 of record JALMGJ010000004.1, on the reverse strand, counting down.
GTTTGTGTGCTACAGTGATGCTGTGTGGTTGTAATAGTCTGTTGGTTGTTTCTGAGTTATTTTTTATGTATGGTAGTGTTATTCTTTTCATAGCTTGTGTTGGTTGTGCTGTAGTGGTCAGGGAATTTTTGATAAAGTTGCGTGAGCATCCATTTTGTTGGAAGATGTTGTATAGGTGGTCTGTTTCCTTTTTCTGGTGTTCTGAGTTGCTGCAGTGCATTTGTACTCATCTGAATAATGTTCTTGCAGAGCTCCTCTTGTGGGAGGTTCAGTTGTTTTTCTGGTACTTTGATTAGTGTGGGTTGTTTTTCAATAGACGTGCATTTCGAATTTGTCATCATTTCGTCTGCTGATGAGGATATCCAGGAAGGGTAGTGTGTTGTTGTTTTCTTCTTCCCTTGTGTATTTTATTCATTTGAAGATGTTGATTATTTCATGCATCTTCTCTAGTTCTTCCTTTTTTATTATGATGAAGGTGTCATCTACATACCAGATCCATACTTTGGGTTGTATGTGTGGGAGTGCTATCCTTTCTATACGTTGCATTACTATCTCTGCAGAGATAGTAATCCTGAGAGTGGTGATCCTTTGATTTGTTGGTATATTTGTCCATTAAACTGAAAGTAGGTGGTGAGGCAGAGGTTGATGAGGTCCATGATTCTGGGTATTCTGATCTTGGTGTATCTAGTTAGGTCAGGTGTGTTACATAGAACTGCTGCCATGGATTTTTTTCACTAGTTCTGTATGAGTGTAAAGAGTGCTGTGACATTGAATGAAACCATAATTTCATTTTCTTCTATTTTTAGGTCTTTGATTTTTCTGGAGGCACTGTAGTGGGGAGTTGATAGAATATGTGCTCTGCTCTGTGAGATGTCCAAACATTTTTTGTAAATTCTTTGGCTATGTACATAGCAAAAGAACTTCCGAAAAGAGTGTGAACAGCTCACAGAGGGGAGCACAGATTCTATCAACTCCCCACTACAGTGCCTCCAGAAAATCAGCTAAAATTAAAGCCTTCTCAGATATATAGCCCGATTTTATACCTTATGTTTACCAGGGAAAACATAATAGTTTTATGCCAGATGAATATATTAATGTGTGGGAAGGCCCTTGAGGGATTATTAATATGTGGTTTTATGAATTGTTTTTCTTGTATCCCTTTTCAACCCTTATATGTATGTATTGGATTTTATTGCACTGTTTATAGTTACTGTTTTTTTTTAGAAATTAAATTTTAAAAAATCATTGTTAGTTTCAAACATATACCACATGTCTGAATCTGCCTTGCTCTGTGATATATTGAATGGAAGGGAGCCATTCTTGCTTGAATTTAGTAAAACTTCTATTGTTGATATAAACTGTCAATTTTGCCATTACATCATATTCTCCAATTTTAGCCTACCAATCTGGTCTCATAGGCAAGATATCTCTTTTCCAATGTTGTGCTAGGTTTTTTCTTGCTGTGGTCAACATGCATCTTAGTAAATTAGCAGATATATAAAATTCTGTCCTGTAACCCAATAAATGCAGACATGAATTGTGAATCAGAAAAGGAAATGCTCAAACTGATATTGCAATGGAACAAGTATTCATTAGTCTATAGGATCAGTATCACAGGGTTGTTGTGGGGAAAAGAGGAGGAGGAAGGAGTATTAGGTATGTTTGCCGCCTTGTTATTTATAAAAAAAAAAAAATGCAGGATAAAAATTAAATAAATAAATAAATAAATAAATAAATAAATGCCAACTGTGTGCAATCCTATTTCAGTGTAAGCAATAAGTGTTTCTTTTTTCTTTTTCTTTTTCTTTTTCTTTTTTGGTGCATTCTCTGTGCATTATGTTAACTGTGTTTATTTTAAAACAGTTATGGCAGACATGATCTATTTCTATAAACATTGTAAGAAATTTTACTCTACTGGAATCTAATATCCAATCACATTTATAAATGTCTTTCTGTAGTTGATCAGGCCAAAGTCTGAAATACCACAGGAGTCTTTCATTCTCACTATACTTGCAGAAAAAGCTGATCTTAAAGTGAGCATAACAAACATTACTATACTTTGACTATGAAGCTAAGGGGGATCCATTTTTTTTACATCTCTATAGGTCTGAAAGTATTTAAATAAGCCAGACCCAATCAATGCGTAGAACCAATCTGGTGTAATGGTTAAGATGTTGGACTGGGAGAGAAGTGTCCCCTTGATCTATGAAAACTTAGCTGAAAACTTTGGATTAGTTATTCTTTCTCAGCTCAGCCTAAATCACAGGGTTCTTCTAGTGTGGATAAAATAAAGAGAGAGACCCATGGAAGCTAAATGTATTTGTCCTTTGTACACTATCTTGAGCATTGCTATGAGTTTCCATCAAGTATTACCTGGTGTTCCAACAGCAATGTCCATATTTAATCAATAAACTTGTGCTTCTAGGTGACACATTAATATGTGTCTGCCTGATGAAATAGCTTTGGAATTGACAATTGTTTGAATTAGATGCTGAAAATAGGAAGGCGCTGACCAATCACAAACATTTAGAAACGAATCACGATTATAATTTTATTCTATATTTTGGGATTAAATTTAATGAATAAAAAGTAGAATATAAAATTTAGAAATAAATAAATAAATTATTTACAGAATGTGCAATAATACTTGTGAGAGGAATCTGCCATGAAAAATATCTGGGAATGAAATGTACTAATTTTCCAGGACAAAAATGTTATTCCACTCCAATTTTATTCTGTCATATTTACAATGATCAACCAAGAAGGAAAATTAGAATGCTTCCACAACATCCAACCCCCCCAAAGCAGCTTGAAAAATGACTCATAATCGTTTTCACATGTGCCAGCTTAGAAATGTTAGAGATCGGATTTTGACCAAGCACGTCTCACACACAGACAGCCTCTGCTGTAACCTGATCTCACTTGCTGTGTGTGGGAGGGGCTGAATCCTGGTTTCCTGTTTCCTGTTCCCTTCTCTTTCGTCCTTTCTGCTTGAATCTCCAACCAAGGAGGGTGGCAGCCATGGCTGCTCCCACGTATTTCTCATACTTCCAAACAGCAGGCCCACATTAGAAGCATGTGGGTTTGGTCAGAACCACTTGCTCGCACGCATGAACCGTTTCTACTAAGGAACTGTGAGTTACAAAAAAATTGTAAACTTTTTTTTATGTAACTTTACATTAACATGTGAAGTGTGTTTATTTTGTGTTTTGAACTGATTAATCCTTTTGCAAGTTCATGGGAATGCTTCTACCCTGCTATATACTAATAAGAAGCTGTGTGGAGTTCTGGTACTACCATCCCAGAATTCCTACAAGAAATGCTGCAAGTGTAAAAGTGAGAAAACAATCAGGGTCCTTGAGGAACAGAAATAACCTCACCCCAACTTCACACAAAGGGAAAAGAAAGAAGGGAGGGAGGGAAACAAACCTTTCCATTACGCTACTATGATTTGCAAAAGATATAAAATATTATACATATGTGATCATATCCAGAATATAAGGCACATCAAACAATGTTGAATGCTTGTCTGCACCAGGCAGAATTTGGTGTTAAACCTTGATTTTTATATTTTGAAGACAATGAAAGGCATCCCAGGAACTTTCATTTTTTCTGCATTAGATATAGTAAAGTGTTCTTCTGACATTCATTACAGTTGGTCCTAAGTTATTGTGTAGCTACTGAAATTCTAAACAATTTGGAATATCCATTTTGGAAGAAAAATGGGGTGGAGAGGAGAGAAAAAGAATCAACAGACATGGATAACTTTTTAGGTTAGGTTTTACCCTGCATAGTCGTGTCCAACTCTAGGGGGCGGTGCTCATCTCCGCTTGTTAGCTGAAGAGCCAGTACTGTCCAAAGTTGGTTCCGCAGTCATGTGGCCGGCATGACACGCGCAGAACGCTGTTACCTTCCCACCAAAGTGGTACCTATTTATCTACTTGCATTTGCATGCTTTCAAATTGCTAGGTTGGCAAGAGCTGAGGCAAGTGTGGGAGCTCACTCCGTCATGTGGTGCTCGGGTCTCGAACCGCCGACCTTCCAATCGACAAGCCTGGTGTCTTAACCACTGAGCCATCACGCCCCTTAAGTTTTTACCTGGTAATATTCTACTGCAGATTACATTATTAGTAATAAAAGTGTCACAATCCATGGAGAGATTTCAAGTCATTTTGCACTGAGGATCTGATATATACACAGTCTGTCCTCCACAGACTGTTGTAGAAAGAGTGTATAAAATGATTGCAGCTATGAATCAAATTGCCAAAAATATTTTATAGATGGGAAACACCTCAGGAGAAGCAGAAATGAAAGAAACACTCTCGATGTTTGGGCATAAACGTCATTCTTTATTGGTTTACGTTTCTCAAACAGTTCAACATCTTTTGCAATAAAAAAAATGGAGATGACTAAATACCTTTCAACCTAGCAATTCGAAAGCATGCAAATGCAAGTAGATTAATAGGTACCACTTCGGTGGGTAGGTAACAGCGTTCCACATGTGTCATGCGGCCATATGACCGTGGAAGCATCTTTGGACAACGCTGGCTCTTCGGCTAACAAACGGAGATGAGCACTGGCCCCTAGAGTCGGACACGACTGCACAAATGTGCAGGGGGAACCTTTACCTTTTTAAATACCTTTCAATGTACAGTATGTATGTATGTATGTATGCATGCATGCATGTATGTTTTATAAATGTATAAGGCTGCCCAAGGAATTCCTAATTGATAGATCTTTGATCACAATGCACAAGAGAAAGAAATAGGTATATTTATTTTTAACATTTATATGGAAGCCCAACTCAAATAGCATGACCCTATAGTATATTAAAATCAGTAAAAAAATAAAAATAAAAATAAAGCCATGCATACAGCTAAAACTATCTTGCACATGAAAGCTCTCTTATTATATGTGATCCATATCTAATCTTTATGTATATTATCATGAAATTATTTTTAAGTTCTGGCATGTCAAGTTATTTCCTTAGCCCGCTTATTTCATTTGATTGCATTAAGACTGGTGATGTCCTTTGACTAAAATACATTAATGTAAAAATTATCCAGTAATGTAAATCTTCCAAAAGTTCCTTTCAGGTGCTTATATTTTAATCTTTTTCATTGTCACTGGAAAGTGTAGAGTTTGATTAAGTGCAGTGAATGAGTGCAAAAAAGGAAAGCCCTTTTGCGGAATTTTTCTTCCAATAGCCTTTGGGACAACATAATTATTTTAGGTGCAACGGGGTAGGAAATTGATGCAGATTAATATTAGCAAAAGACACTACGCTATGCAAGTGTTCCACTTCTTTTAAATAAAAATAAAAATATAAATAAATAAAAGGAGATAAGGAAAATAATTACGATTTTGCTCCATCTTTAAAGTGATGTACTGTATAGTTTGAGTCTCAGTGTCCAGTACCAGTGGAATTGATTTCTTAAAGACAGATGCCCTTGGAGAATGACCCCATCTTTAAGGGGCGCGGTGGCTCAGCGGGTTAAACCAAGTTTGAATCCGCATGGCGAGGTGAGCTCCTGTCACTAGCCCCAGCTTCTGCCCACCCAGCAGATCGAAAGCTAATGGCAAGTAGATGAATGGGGACCACTCACGTGGGCCAATTTGCTGGCGTCCTTTTCAGAGGGTCGCCCTCTGACCAAGAAGAGCTGGTGATTCCCGTAGATGGCGATGGAGGACGGCAGAGGACGGCGGATAACAACTTCAAATAACAACTTCCTGTACGTCAGCAGCCGGCTCAGAAGCAAAGGTCTCTGGGACATATAGTCTGACCTGCGGATGAAGAGCCGGTTCCCTCACCCCCTCCCTAACGCGCGGGTAAAATCATTGTATGTATGTGTATATATATATATATATATATATAATATATATATATATATATATATATATATATATATATATATATATAAAATTTATCCCCGTCCATCTCCCGGAATAAGGGACTCTGGGTGGTTTACAGGATAAAATGGTTAAAAAACTATACATAAAAATTACAGACCATATAAAATAATTATAAATTATGAATCCAGATGTGTAAAATATTCATTAAAGAAGGACAATAAAATCAAGGGATTAGCCATCTCCATGATGAACTATCCCTTCCTCCATCCCATGCCAGGCAGCAGAACCAGGTCTTCAGCTCTTTCCTAAAGGTCGGGAGGGAGGAGATCTGCCTTAACTCTGGGGGCAAGCTGTTCCATAGCATGGGCACTGTCACAGAGAAGGCCCGCCTCCTAGACCCCATCAGATGACATTCTCTAATTGATGGGGTACGTAGCAGGGCCTCTCTGGATGACCGGGTGGGGCAGGTCGATAACATGGGGATAAGACGGTCCCTCAGGTATTCTGGTCCCATGCCATGTAGGGCTTTAAAGGTGATAACCAACACCTTGAATTGTACCCGGAAGCAAACCGGCACCCAATGCAGCTCGCAGAGCAACGGTGTTACATGTGCAGATCTTGGAGCACCCAATACTGCCCGCGCGGCCGCATTCTGCACCAGCTGAAGCTTTCGGATAGTCTTCAAGGGTAGCCCCATGTAGAGTGCATTGCAATAATCTACATGGGAGATAATGAGAGCATGAGTGACTGTATGGAGGGCATCGCATTCCAGGAATGGGCGTAACTGGCGCACCAACCGAAGTTGTGCAAAAGCCCTCCTAGCCTCGACTGCCACCTGCTCTTTGAGCAGGAGTCGTGAGTCTAGAAGAACCCCCAGATTACGCACCGGTTCTGAACGGGGCAGTGCTACCCCATCGAGAACCAAAGATGATAATTTCCCAGAAGACGCTGAGCCATCAATCCACAGCCACTCGGTCTTACCAGGGTTCAACTGAAGCCTGTTGTTCCCCATCCAGGCCCTCACAGCCCCCAGGCACTGGGACAGGGTGGACACTGCATCACTTACTTCACCAGGGATGGAGATATACAATTGAGTATCATCCACATACTGATGATACCTCATCCCATGGTGTCGGATGACCTCACCCAGCGGTTTCATGTAGATGTTGAACAGGAGAGGAGAGAGAACCAAACCCTGCAGCACCCCACATGGGAGCGAACACGGGCTGGATCTCTCCTCCCCTATCACCACTGACTGGGAGCGGCCCTGGAGGAAGGAGGTGAACCAGCGCAAAACTACTATGCCCATTCCCAACTCCCTAAGCCGCCCCAAAAGGATACCATGGTCGATGGTATCGAAATCCGCTGAGAGATCCAAGAGAGCCAGGATGGATACACTACCTCCATCCCTCTCCCGCCAGAGGTCGTCCGTAAGCCCGACCAATGCAGTCTCCGTCCCATATCCTGGCCTGAAACCTGACTGAAAAGGGTCAAGATAATCCACTTCATCCAGGGTCCTTTGAAGTTGCAACGCCACCACTTTCTCAACCACTTTTCCCAAAAAGGGAAGATGGGAGACTGGACGAAAGTTGTCCAGGATGGTAGGGTCCAGGGCTGGCTTCTTGAGGAGGGGGTGCACCAGCGCCTCCTTAAAGGCAGTTGGTACCACCCCCTCCAACAAGGATGTATTAATCATAGCCCGGACCCATCCACCTGTCACCTCCCCGGCCGATTTCACCAGCCAGGAAGGGCAGGGATCTAAATAGCATGTGGTGGGATTAACAATTCGAAGGATCCTGTCCACTTCCTCAGGTCCAACAGGATCAAATTGTTCCCAGATAATAGGGTAAGACCGCTCTCCCGGCATCTCCCCAGACTGCAATCCAGGCATGGAGTCCAACTTAGACTGAATCCGAGCGATTTTATCCTGCAGATGCTCAGAAAATTCCTCCGCACGGCCCTGCAGGTGGGTGGTCGAAACCACCCTACCCAAGAGAGATCGAGTAATCTTAAACAGGGCTGTTGGGCGGCATTCTGCAGATGCAATAAGAGCGGAGAAATATATATATGCTGTATAATATAATATGTATGATGTCAATGAATGTAAGTTGCCTAGAGCCCTCCGTTTAGGGAGGGGATAGGCGGTGTATAAATACAATAATAAATAAAAAATAAAATCTTCTTCAAAGCATAATTGGTTCAATGATCCTAAGACCATTTTTTTAATTCATCCAAGGAAGAAAGAAAAGAAAAGAAAAGAAAAGAAAAAAGAAAAGAAAAGAAAAGAAAAGAAAAGAAAAGAAAAGAAAAGAAAAGAAAAGAAAAGAAACTGATATCAGTTATTCATTTGTCAGGAGTATTTAACTATAAATGGATTGTTGGAATGATTAAAAGGTCAGATGAATACTGGCCCTTGTATTTCAATAACTGGGAGCAAATGTAGATGTCACATTATTACCCAGGAATCTCATTTTTGGTCTAAACCCAGCAGTTATTAGGTATATTATCCTACCCTCAAAAGTAAAAATACAATAATTAAAAATTAAAAAATTAAAATAGTAAAAAACATCATACTCACTTCCCAGACTTCATGCTTAAGGTAAGACTATGACAAAATGCACAAAATGTATGGTGTGTGTGTGTCATATATATACAGTGTGTGTGTGTGTGTGTGTGTGTGTGTGTGTGTGTGTGTGTGTATGTATGTATGTATGTGTGTGTGTGTGTGTGTATATATATATATATATATATATATACACACATACATATATATATATATATATATATATATATATATATATATTTTCAGTGAAAAGTGACTGCCAACCGCTAATGCTGGGAAAGAAAAACATCCTGTTGTCAGAGATATTTTTGGCATGTTTGAAATTCTCCCCTCCAGTGGCTTTTACTAAGATTGCTTCCTTCTTTTTCTATAACCACAATGGGTTAAATAATCTGTCAAGTAGCTTCTGTTCTTTTGATCGTTATGTCTTGATCAAAGGCTATAGTTTGTTACACCAAATTACATGAAGGGTTCGGAGATCTCTTTGGATTTGTACGCTAGGATTCAGACTTATTACCTGTCACCGCAGGCGGGGAGCTGTTTTGTTGTTCTTTCTTTTAACAACTCTCACAGAAATAAAAGGGCTGCATTTGAGATAAGCATGCTCAGGGAATAACATAATGTGCAAGTTAGGACATAAACAAGTTACGATGGAACATCAAATAGCCTGTTTAACGTATTCTGACATTTCCAGATAGGACAACATCCACATCATGGCAAATAAGTGAACTTTGGTAAGATGTGATTCCCCAGCCACCACTGCAACATATTTCCCCATTAACTGACATGTCTTGAGAGTGACATACCCCAATTTACCTCAAGGGTATCTCTTTGTTATGAAGATAACAGAGATTTTGTCTTTATAGATAACATAGAAGTAAAATAATTCCAACATGGATACTGTGAAGTGCAGAACTGGGTGTTTTTCTCCCAACATATGCATATCAGGACAATGCTAACAGGAATAAAGTCCAGCTAGAATTTGGCTTTCTTCCCAAATGAAATAAAATAAAATCCAATTTCAAGAATCTTGATCACAAAAAAAGTGCATGCTGCAAAAAGTAAACAGCCACTATGGAAAGCTTGGCGCTCGTATGAGAATGTGGAAGGAAAAATCTCCCTTGCACAGCAGTTGAAATAGATCAATTTTACACAAATCTGCATATTGCTACCATGGATATAGCTACTGATGATACACAGTTTCTATGTTCTCATCACAGGAAGGTGTGGAGGTTATAGTGACTCCATTTTAATCCAAGTAAATATCATTTAATTCAGGGTAGAGGGAGTTGCAAGTTAGAAAGGATTCTGGAATTTTGAAAGAATTGTGTCTAGCTCCAAATTTAAGTGCTGGTACTACTTTTTCTTTAAATACCCAGGACATTTATTATCTCAAGAAATAATTCCTCAATATGAATCTTCCAGTTTTTAATATTATCTGTCATATGATCAATTGGCTCTATGTGAAAAATGGATTTTTTTGATAATGGAACAAAAATAATGGAATAGGCTATAAAGAAGATCTCTTACACACACACAAACACACACACACACGCATGCACGCACGCATGCATGCATATCCCATTTACTAGAGGATAATAGAAGAAAGACAAAATATAGACATTAATATTTTCATTACTGTTTATTTGTCTTAAAAATTGGAAATAAACTATATTGTAGATGCACAAGACACACATACTCTTATATGACAATAGATATAAGTTTGTGTTCATTATTGCTGCTGTTAATGATTTATTCAGGCTTTTATTATTGTAAAAATATTTATTTAGAACACATCTTTTTTTATATTATTATTCTTACTTTATTTGCTCATGCAACTTCAGGGAGAGTTGAAAGGGTTGGGAATCCATGAGATGCTACCTTACAATTGGGCATTTTCTAGTTTGATGGCAGCTTTTGTATAACAAGTATTTGAAACTCTGTATTTCCTTGAGTTTCTTACATATTTATTTATTAGATTTTTTTTATCCCACCTTTATTATTTCATTTCAAAATGATTGCTTAGTGTAAATGCAATCATCAAAAATATGTCAGCCCTTTGAATACCTAAAATCATTTGGTGTGATATACTGTATCTGGTTATTCTCCTTAATCAATATTTCAGAGGACTGAGCAAGTCATAGATTTGTTCAGAATGGATAATAAATACAGCCATAGGTTCTGAGACTTGCTGATCCTTATAAGGTTAGAATATAGATTTTCTCCCCTTCAGGTCATATGACACCATCCACAAAGGTACCTGACACATCTCACAAATAATAATGAGGCCTACATTTATATATTTTTTTCCTGCTTATCACTAGAAGGCCATAATTCTAAAGTTTGCTGACTTAGTGCAAGCACAGCAGAGGTGGGAGAAATGTGGAAGCCACTCCAATCCAAAACTTACATGTCTACTGATAAAATATGAGTCAAAACTGATACTACAATTTGGTTCTCCAGTAAACGTGCTATAATAATCATCTAAGTTCAATGTTACAATGCTGCTTGAACAAAAACTGTATTGGATCCTCCATACATTTCATTCAAAATTATGTACTTCAGGGAGTAATAAGTGCAGATTTCTTAGCCCTGGAGATGGATCCTTTATAATCTAGAGAGCTCAGAATTCTGAGATGAAAGAAGGTTAAGAGAAATAAGTTGTTTTTTCACCGTAAACCCAGGAGGATCCCCACTGGATGACCCTGCCATTCCTTTCAGATGAGAGAAGGTTGTGCCACTCATTCATTAGATTTTGAACATTCCATTTCTGAATTTTAAAGAAAAAATCCACTTCCATTGGACAGGAACTTTGAAATCATAGAAGAGAGGGGAGGAACTCGACCAGTCAGCCAAAGCTGCCATTTATGACACAGCTTGTATGGTCATTGGCGATCACTCGTAGCCGAGTAAGATTGTCTTCCAAAGGTAACATTTTAACGGTGGATCCATAAGTGGCTATAAAGGCCAATTCTGGATCCGCACAACCTCCCACAATGAGGGCATAGGTTTCCGGGTGGGAGACGGTCATGATGAGGGTTTGCCTGACGTGCCTTCCTTTTAGCTCTTTTCTCCTTTTCGCCCTGTACTCGTGCTTCTTCAAAGTCCATAGCGCCTTTAATAAAGGCTGACCTCCAATTGAAATGCTCATGAGTTAGGGCTTCCCAGTTCTCAATGCTGATATTACATTTTTTAATATTAGCTTTGAGAGTGTCTTTGAATCTCTTTTGCTGTCCACCAATATTCCGTTTTCCATTCTTAAGTTGGGAGTAAAGTAGCTGCTTTGGAAGACGATGGTCAGGCATTCGAACAACATGGCCGGTCCAGCGAAGTTGATGTTGGATGATCATTGTTTCAGTGCTGGTGGTTTACATTTCACTAAATCATGGTTCTTTTGGCCAGTTTATTAACATACATACTCCCTCAGATTTGAATACCATGTGAAACCAGAAACCATGGTTCAGTAAACCATAATATTGGCTTCACACAACACACTATTGTCAAATCCAAACAGCCTGATATGTGAATTCAGCTGCCATTTCTTTAATGTAAGACTATTGATAATGTAAGATTAAACTTGTCCCAGTGGAAACTCAGATCTTAACTTCACTTGACTGTTGTTCAACTCCTGCCCATATAGTTTCTGTTAGAAACTGTTTAGGGTCCTAGTTTCTTCTTTGAATTATTCTCTGATTTTCTAGACTAGTGTGGGATAGAATAGTAGACAGAGCTACTAAACATTGAACTGGGATATTAGCAATCCATAGTCAAATCCCCATTCAGTTATCAGGTAAACAGTTTTTGAGGACCAGGCAATTTATACTCAGCCTAATGTACCTCAAAGGACTGTTGCAAAGAAAATTGGGACAACCTATTAGTATGTAAGCCAATTAAATCTTGAAAAGAAGGGCAGGATACAAACATAGTGAAATGTAATGTTAAATGGATGTGCCCATGCATGTTTATTTTATGTCTTTATCATAATTTTTACAAGCTATGGAATTCAGCTGGCCTGTCACACAGGATTTCAGTTTTACCATAGATTTTGTTATTGCAGCAGAAAACATATATTCGGTAGAGCAAGAGTTTGTGCAAATAAACAAGGTGAGCCAGGAAGACCATATTAGTAATTGTGGAACCCTGCCAGAAATTTAACATATTTTAAATTGTATAGAAAGAAATGGAAGAGTGAGATCTGTTCCCATGACATTTAATATTAAGAGGAGGTGGACAGCTAAATAATTTTAAAAATGCATTAAATAGGACAAAATATATATTTTAATTGCAAACAGAATTTGACCTTGAAAACAAGGACAGAGGAAGTACTATGATGGTTCAAACTGAAACCTTTGGCAGTTCACCATTCTGTTCCTACAGTGGCTAACCAGATAAGTCTGGGATGCTCGTACATTTCTCCAATCCCGTGCCATCCAGAAGTGTTAGATAACAACTTCCATGTTTCCCAGCCAATATAATTTTGCCCTTGCTGTCTGGTTAGGAGAGGACACTATAGTCCAACATAGCTGGATAGTCACAGTTTAGGAAGGCTTCATGGGGCCAATAAAACTTCTCTACTCGTTTTCTTCCTAGCAAGTTGCATTGAAAAACATGCTGTGCCAGGACTAGTAACCACTGATGGCTGTATCCTCCAATAATTTGCCTAATTTCCTTTTACTATCACCCAAATTATTGGTAGCCATTGCTATATTTTATCTAGTGAAATCATTTAACTACATCTTTTCTGAAAAATAACTGCTGTGTGTTTTCACCACCATCTTCTTTTTGAGTAATTATGCTCTGTCCTAGTAGGCTGAGAAGTTCTCTCTATCCAGTTTCCCCACCCATAATTGAACACATTTCTATCACCTATTTTACTCTCCGGTTTATGAAGAGAGAGAGAGAGAGAGAGAGAGAGAGACTCTGCATACACTGCATGTCATTACTGGTCATTATATAAGGTTTCCAGCAAGAATATTCATAGTTTTAAAAATTGCATATACAGTAGAACATCTCTCTCTCTCTCTCTCTCTCCTATGTATCTCAGGGAAATAGGAAAGACAAAGTCATGGATTTCATACAGAGTTTACTAAAGATTATAGATCAGAATCATGTATGTTAGTTGGATTCCTGTAAGCTTGCTCTGGCCTGTTTTCATCACAATATACTGTATAAACTTAAGCCCCACTGAAGAAAATGGAGATGCCTTCTGAGAACTTAGTGCCTGAACTGCAGTGTATGCACAAATATCCAACCAAGTCTAGGTGCATATTTGTATGTTTATATTGGTATAAGGGGCGTGGTGGCTCAGCGGGTAAGACACCAGGCTTGTCGATCGGAAGATCACAAGTTCGGAGGTTCGAATCCCTAGCCCTGCATGACGGAGTGAGCTCCCGCACTCGCCCCAGCTCTTGCCAACCTAGCAATTCGAAAGCATTCAATTGCAAGTAGATGAATAGGTACCACTTCGGTGGGTAGGTAACAGCGTTCCACGCACGTCATGCGGCCACATGACTGTGGAAGTGTCTTCGGACAATGCTGGCTCTTTGGCTAACAAACGGAGATGAGCACCAGCCCCTAGAGTCGGACACGACTGCACAACTGTGCGGGGGGAACCTTTACCTTTTTTTATTGGTATATGGGCAGTATTAGTTGGATGACTCTTTTAATGTACTGTATACAAGAGAGACGACTAGTTGCACATGATGCACTGATATTGCAATAATTGAATCAGAGTTTCTGTTTTCTAATGTGGTTTTTAGAAACTATTCTCAAGTGCTTAATTGTTTTGTCCCCAAAACTTCAGCTTACTGTACACATTTGGAAATTTGAGAGCATAACATGGGGCCACCACAGGTGGAATTTTCCATTTAAAAATTAGGTCTTCTGGTGAATGTGTCCAATCACAAAATATATTCTCTTGTTTTAAATTGTAAAATTAAATATAGGACACATTGTGTCACTGCTATCATTAGGATTGCATCCTTTCCAATGGTTAAAGTTTTTTTAGTAGACATAGTTAGAAACAATAAATTTGATCCACATCTTTGCCTTAAAACAGGAGACATATGAGGAAAGAAATAGGAAAAATGAGACAACTTTGTTTTTCCATACCTTCCCATAGAATCCTGTGCTCTAATGCTTGACCATTAGCATTTATGCAAAGGGCCTTTTTCATAGTGAAAGATTTGGTTACTTCTTTTACTTCTGTGATTGGAAATATGAATGCAATTTCTTCCAAGACCCCAAGTGTGATGGACAGACAGATAGATCAAATATTCCTCAGTCATAACTGACAATATTAGATTCCAGTTCATTAGAAAGGGGTAATATTATAAAGAAAAAAAATCATATAACTACTGTGTGAACCTTTTTTTTTCCAGAAGTAAATCACTCTGGGCCAAAAAAGTTCATGAAACCAAAATTCAGGCTCATTATGCTTGCCTGCTGTAGCCTTCTTTCTCTGCAGCAAACAACGGTGAGAATGCAGTAACCTGGACATTGCCTTTATTCTAAGTCTCCCAGACTCTGATTGTCTGAAAATAGAGGCAGAGTTCATGGGGTTGATCAGGGGCTGCTTCAATCCCACGACAATATAAGGGGGCTTGGGCTAGCCTTCTGTGGGATCACCATACAGAGCAACAGGATACTATGTGAATTAAGTCTTAGAACTGAAGCCATTCAGTAATTGATCTAATCACAATGTTTTCAACATGTTTTCTTCAAAATATGGCACTTGCTATTGTAAGCAGAACTTCTCTCATCTAAACGTCCCTGGGAAAGTAGGAGGGGTATGGGTTAATTCTTTCTGGCAGATAGTGCTCTTTTATTTTCCGACAATATGCAAGAAATAGCCTTAGAGAATTTGAAAGATATGGCACAACAATATTTCCTGATTCTTGCTGTCAAGCCAGAACTGTAGAATCAGGCAGAATAAAAGGGTTATTACTTACAGTTGGATAGTTTGTCAGCTGTTGATAATAATAATAAGAAGAATAAGAAAACAGAGGAAATTATAGTTGAAATAGTTATATTAAAATAGAGTTAGGAATGAGTTAGAATATCCTCGTTCAACAAATCAATGGGCTAAGGCTTTAAGGAATGTTAGCTTAATATCACACAACTTAAAGGTGAGATTAATTCAATAAAATATTATTTTTTAGTCTATTGGTCTACCCCAGAGAATGTATAGCAAAGGTTAGATTTTAACCTCTGTATGTTAGAAGTGCAATATTCTGATTTTATATGTTACATTAATTTGGTTTAATATGAAAGTTGTAAATAGGGTGCATGGAAAAGAAATTAGAGTCACAGATGTAAAGGATGTTGAAATATATTCCAACAATTTGGAAACAATCGAAGCATGAAGAATTTGGAATTGATTGGGGCTGAGCAGTGGAAACATTCTAGTATACCTAGGTGGAAGCTATATTTAAACTTTCTACATATGAATAAATTTTCTATCAATGTCATGGGAAATTTGATACATATGTTCCCATGTGGTCAAACTTTAATTTGTTATAAGACTGGGGACCCTTTGCATATAATTGTCCTAATTATAGAGACCAATGCAATCTACTTGTCTGTATGTATGTGTTTTCTAATAATTTTTGCCAGAACCTTACCTTGCAGGTAGCAACATTTGGTCAATCTTGTTTTTGTTGGGAAGCTAAGTAAGCTGTAGGCTAGATTGGGAAGTTGAAAAAAAATCTATAAGGAAGCAATGCAAATTATTTCCATCCTATTGCCAAAAGCACTGCATGGATAAGATAATCAGATCTTTATTCCAAGAAGAATTTTCCTTTACCAGGAATAAAGAGTCATTTAGCTATGTATGCTAGCTTTTTTTTTTAAGGCTTCTTGCTATGACATATTGAAATCTCAGGGTAGATTTGGAATTGATTGGCACAAATTGGGCAAAATAGCAAATAGACTATAATTTATTTATTTGAAGAGACAGTTGAGAGTTCAGGATTTGCAAGATGTGGCCCATGGCCCTCCTTTTGTACCCATTTGCAGAGACATCTAGTGCCTCCCTGGTGTAGATAGGTGGTTATTTTTTTCCCAGCTCTTTTCTAGAGATTTTTTTTTTTTTGCGGGCAGGGAATCATAGAAGGATTCAGTGGCAAAAACAAGCACCTTCTCCTAAATATGGTTGTGTTCATGAAGTCACAGGAGTCAAGATCAGTTCAAAGAGCTATTTCTTATAGTCTTTTAGAAGCTTAGGGTAACCATTTCATCCTCTCGCAAATTGTGTTGCTTTTAGCTGGATTTGTGGCATTTTAAGCAGGGACCAATTTTATTTCTGAAGCACACCAAAACACCCCCCCCTTTCAAAGAACCAAATGTTGCCCCTGCCCACTCCAATGGTATCATGACTTCTCCAGCCATGTCCCTTTGGTAAAATGAATACAGCTCTTAGCGATAAGGAAGTGTCTTATCCCTGCTGTAACAAAAGTGAGATGTTTGAACACTGTATATGGGCACTGTTATTTCATTGTCTAGTCCAGGGCTTTCCAAACTTTTCCCGCAGCGACACTCCAATGGCGGCATGCGCGAAAACCCAGAAGTGCTGCCGTTGTGGCAGCACGCAAAAACCTGGAAGAGCCGCCGTGGCTTTCGGTTTTTTCGCACCGCCGCCTCTACGGCACTTTCAGATTTTCACGTGCCACAGTGGTGTCGGCAGTGTTGTCCTTGTGTGCTGTGCGAAAACCCGGAAGCGCTGATGGCCCGCCGCCACTGCCATGCACGCGGTTGCACGCAGCGGTGGCGCACCATCAGCGCTTCCGGGTTTTGATGCAACACACTTTTGTGTCGCGACACACAGTTTGGAAAGCTGTGGTCTAGTCTTTATAATATGTCTGTTCTATCTGACAGAATAATAAAGTTCTTAATACTGTTCAATCTTTTGTAAAATATTGACCGAATGAAAGTATTTCCCTCCTTAGGAACATAGCGCTGCTTTTTAAGGAACATGAAAAATGCCAAACTCAGCCACTCAGCACAAATGAAAAGCAGTTTTGCATTACCTTGCTAAGTTCCTGTTGATTAAGAGTGGGTTTCCTTCTCTTACTAATCCGACCTAATTTGGATTTAACTGCATTTATTTCCAAGTTTTTAAATAGAAAGACACCTAGCTGATTTAGCCGCTGGTTTCCACCAGCCAAAGGATCTGTGTACCTCACTTAGCATACAAACAAATTTGTTTCAACAATTAGAAATCACATTGTCAGAAATGGAGGACTTCCTAGGATGCTTTGAAAGAGTTCCCAGGGCAGCCTTAAAATGCTTTTTACCTGATAAATTTCAATTTGTCTATTTGGAAGCTCTCTCCCTCTGGTATGCATGTGTCTCATTAGCCACCCCTCCTTCCCAGTGCCAGTTCAAGTGTACATGGCACCCCTAGGCTACATTGACTGATGGTGCTACCTCCCATTGATGTAAATATTTGCATTTTTAGAATGATTGGGAAGAAGGAGTGGCACTGGTGCCCCCTAAGCTTTGGCACCCTACTCAGCCTTAGCCTAAAGCCTCCCCTGCTTTTTCTCATTTTATTTCTGTCTTTTAATCAACTTTCTTGATTATTAATTCTTGAAACTAAAGAGCTTGGAACTATTTTGTAAAACATTAGTTGTCTTAATAAGGGCCTTGATCAGAGAGAGATTGCCCTCAAGACCACAGCAAGGAAAGAAAAGATTGAAATTATTAGTTTCCTTGACATTAGCACCAAGTGTGAATTCTCTCACTCTCTCACTCTCTACACACACACACACACACACACACACACACACACACACACACACACAGGTTCCCGGAGCAGCTAGGAAGGACTACAAATGACACCATACAAAGATGTATGGTGTATACAGTATTTGAATCCAGACAGAAATCCATGTCTGGGTATTTTGTCCCTTAAACACATGTACGAGTATTGCTAGCACATGAAAAGAAATAATGGTTTTCAGATAATGGTTTTCCTCCTGCTCACTCACTCTATAACATACACACTTTCTCCTCCCACCCACCCTCCCTCTGCCACCGCCTCTCTCTTTAGATCCAGCTCTTAGCAAACCTTCACACAATGGGTCCTGCATCAAATCATGAATCAGTCACATCTCCTATAAATGAATGACCCTTGTTTTTCAGCAATCCACTTCTCCAATCTTTCCATTTAATCATCACATTAATAGCCACATTTTTGATGTGTGGTTTGCACTGATATCAAAGGAAACCTTTGTGTGTCATTCTCTTTAAAACACATTTTTATGTGCTTTTTGATTGCTTAAAATAAAATCCATTCCTCAAATGTTCTGCTAGATTTTTGGCTATATATTTCCAGATATCTACTGTAGTTTTCTCTCTCCTTTGCCCCTCCTCCCTCTCATACTTCCTTGAATTTATGCTTTAGGCATTTCAACTGTATATTTTATATATCATGGCTTTTCCTCCAGTCATTCTTAAATCTCCTTCTAAAAGGATGTGCTTAATCAAATTTGCTTTTTTCCTTTATTCCTAACCTCACAGAGGATTATCTTGCTTGCATAGTAGAATTCATAAAGTTTAAGCCCAATTCTAAATCCTGAGAAACAGAAACGGGACAGATCTGCACATTTAACTAACCACTTGGGATTATTCTCCAAGATGGTGTCTGTATTGGTTTCAGCTCCCAAAGAATTTTATGATGCAAAAACTGGTAAGTACAATTAGCCTAAAATAACTTAAAGAGTGTCTCTATTGTGGCTGATGAATGAATGAATTAAGCTAGCAGAGGGTGAAGGACATGGATCTGTAACATTTTCTGGTCAAAAGGCATACATGTCTATTTTGGAACATGCTGGGGGACTTCATGTAGACAGGGAATGGTGTAAATAGAATACATGTGTTCCCACTGTGTGTGTACATGTGTTTTTAATGTCCAGAACCCTATTGGTTTCATTTTTTTCTCCCTTAAATCTCAAGTACTTTTTCATAACTTTGATTTCATGAGCTGAAAATAAGGACATGCTTCTAAAGCTATACATCAGGCTAAGTCTAAGACTCTGCCTTTCTGTTTACTATTATATCCCCTGAGTACTTTGTTTCCTCTAATAATCTCTGTGTAGGAGTTTGCCAGCCATGACAACCTCTGTGAGTGTCTGTTGGGTTTGACTCAATCTATATTTGATCTATGATGTGTATGTCAGCTACAAAACTCTGCTGCTTGCATATTTCTCCTTTCAATTATTATATAGTTTCTGTTTATTTTGATAGTTTTTGATCTATGGCCATTCAATAAATAAATAAAGAAAGAAACAAGCAAAAAAATCTATACGTACATCAACCATCTTCAGTCAGGATGACAGAAACCAATTCAAACAGATGAAGTTTAAATATACAGAATGCTTCACCATGAACTGTGGTGGCAGGTTAAAAGGATTGACAATACTCCACTTCTTAATCTCCAATTTTCTGAGGTGATTATTAAGGAACAGGGTATCCTGTGGGGAAGTCACACAGCTGACAATTGTTTTGAGTACAGAAGCTTTTGTGTGAGGTTCACTGTTGGCTGTATTTATTTCTTAGAGATATGGGGTAGCTAAGACCCATTCATAGTACAGCTAGTAGCAAGCCTTCATACCACATACCGGTTTATAGATCCTAAGCCTAAAATGTTATGTTAATTCCATACCAATAAAACAATAATGATCTTACCTACATTAGAGCACAGCTAGGGGTATGGTGAAACAGATGTTACATGCTCTCCTTCCTGTGACCCCCTCCCTTTCTCTATTTTTTATAATTGTACCAAAGGGAGTTTCTGCTTTCCTTGCAAGACATGCAAGCACACAAACCCTGCAAGTCCACACACACTCTGCAAGTCCACACACCCTGGTGACTTCTGCATGGGTTATTATCTAAGTATGGTTGCTGCTAGACTTTGTGACTAAGTCAGTGTGCTGTGTTTTCACACCTTTCTTATCAGAAACCTCTGCAGTTGTGCACCTGCTTTCCATGAAAACCAACCTAGGAAGGGTGCTTTAGAAAATGGCTGAAAAGCTGTTTTTTTCCCCATGAAATATACTGACAGTGCATTACACCATTGTTGTACAAATACCAGGGGCGCTCAGGACAATTTTATACCTCCCTGCTGCTGTCAGACACCAACCCCACCACAACATACAATGTTGCCAGATTCTATGGGGCAGCCCTTAAAATTCGCCAGATGATGACGAGTTCCACAAACTAGCCCTCAATTTTAATTTACTAGAGCAGAGCTTTCCAAACTGTGTGTCGTGACACAAAAGTGTGTCACCACACACAGCGTGGTGTGTCGCCACACCACCCGGAAGTGGCGGCGCACGCGTGCATGGCGGCCGCCATGCACACGTGTGCCGCCGCACACACCCCGCGCTGCCGCACGCCCCCCGCGCCGCCACCGTGCGCGCGCACTGCCGCACGCCCCCCCCATGCCGTCGCCGCCACCGCCGCCGCTGGCGTGTCACCAGCGGCGGCACTTTGGAAAGCCCTCTACTAGAGGAATGCATTTCCAGTTACACTAATCTTATGCCCCTCTATATTTACCCCCCCTTTTCTCTTTCATCCCCCCTTTTCTCCCCCACTGGACCTGTGTTTTAGTTTTATATTTTAAATTCATTTGTATGTTTTAATTGACTGTACTTTATCCTCCTTATGCTGGTCTATGACCGTAATAAAGATTTGTTGTTGTTACTGACAGTGGTTCTTCCAAATCAGCATATGGACCCTTCCCCATGACTGCTATCCTTCATCAGTCTTTTTGGCTTAATGGGGATTTGAATCCATGGCCAGATCCCTCAACTCCTAATCCAACATTCTAGTATTAAAGTGATCATGTTAGATCATAGGCTGAACAATGTATAATCATATATTCTCTCTTTTCATTATATTTACCTATAATGCATTGCCACAGTGAATAACACATGTTTTTAGCGATGCCCAACATTTCATCTGCAGGATTTTTTCCCTTCAGCTGGATGAAATATAAATTAACTTCTTCCCTTTTTTTCCCCAGATGACAAAAAAGAAATGGGGGGAAATGTGAAAATTCAGTGGATGAGATGTCCGGGTGTGTATGAAAACTTCCAATGGACCCTTTTCTTTGAAATGAGGGAACTGGAGAAGGCAGGCAGACTACAGAAGAATGGAGAGTTCTATGTAAAAAACTTATTCCGTCATCTTGCAATTATAAAGTATACTCACCACCAAAAGGCATTCTGAAAAAAAATGAAAGCATTCCAAGGATATGGTAGAAAAATAGAAGCCTCTTTCAAAATGAAAGTATGTTGAGGGTTTCTTTTGTCACAGTGTTAATGTATAATTTATTAGAAGATAACATATAAATTTACTATAAATGCAAGGAAAACACATGGAAGCATCCAAGACTCCAAGCACTGAATATATAGGCATGGATGTTAATATAACAGAAATCTGAACTGAATTTAAACAAAGATAGGTTCCTTGCAAAATTCAACTGTTGGGTCCATTAAGAGAACAATATAAACATGGGGGGGTGTTTCACCAGCAGATCTGCAGAACAATAAACAAATTCCAATAGCAAAATCAGACAGTGCTCTTAAGGATGAGAGAGAGCGGGGGGGGGGGGAGTTTAAGTCATGGGACCATAAGGCTAATGGATGGGTGGGAAGGAAAGTTCTTTCCAAGGTCCTGGAAATTATCATCTCACAGAAACTGCTTCATTCAAAGGTTCCAAGGAAATGGAAAGAAGAGATTCTTGCTTATGTATCTGGAGAAAGAGAAGAGAAATATATAGCTTCTGTTTTCAAATAAGGCCTTTATCTTGTGTAAATCTGACCTGATAAGTCAATCATTATAAAGTAGTGGTTGAAGTGTTTCATTAGGATACAGGATACATTGTTATGCTTTCTGGACCAAAGGCCATAATAAAGGTTTGATTGATTGATTGATTGATTGATTGATTGATTGATACAGGAGATGCAGATGAACATCTATCCTCAATCATAGAAGCTTTTTGGGTTCTTTGGGCCAGCCAGTATCTCTCAGTCCAACATACCTAATGAATGTTGTTGTTTCTGGAATAGAAGTAGGGAAAGCTACTCATGCTAACCTGAGGTCCTGCAGGGAAAGTGGGATATAAATCTAACAGGAAAATAAATAAAAAAAGAAAACAAGCCTGTAATAGGTTAAAAGGAGGTTTTTCGGTTGTTTTACACATTCTATCTATATAGGAAGGAGTGGAATTAAAAACTAATAGTAGATTTAAATTGTAGATGCATGTTTATTTTACAACATCAGTGTTAGATAATATTTTGGAGAACAACATATGTTTTTAACGGGGCAGCAGCAACAGAGTATCTGATAGTGATACAAGGTAAGCTGGACCATATTACAAATGTGAACAAGAGCATTTGGTCATTTTATTTATTTATTTATTTATTTATTTATTTATTTATTTATTTTCTGTCCCTTTATTATTTTTATAAATAACTCAAGGTGGCGAACATACCAAATACTCCTTCCTCCTCCTGTTTTCCCCACAACAACAACCCTGTGAGGTGAGTTGGGCTGAGAGAGAATGACTGGCCCAAGGTCACCCAGCCGGCTTTCATGCCTAAGGCGGGACTAGAACTCTCAGTCTCCTGGTTTGCCATTGGCTCCTTCCTAGGGCTGAGAGAGAATGACTGGCCCAAAGTCACCCAGCCGGCTTTCATGCCTCAGGTGGGACTAGAACTCACAGTCTCCTGGTTTCTAGCCTGTTGCCTTAACCACTATACCAAATGCAGGCAGGCAGGCAGGAAGGAAGGAAGGAGGGCATGGGAATGATTGTAGCCCTAGGTTGCCCACTCTTACTTCAAAGTAATAAACAAAGAGAACCTAACTTTCATGCTGTCTTTAATATGATATCTAGTTTGATCTTTACACATAATACTAAAACATAATTTTGACAGTGCTATGGACATTGGCTTCCCACTGCAGTTTATTGACAAGTTCAGCAGAGTTAATTTTCCCACTTACCTAATTCTATCTGCATTTAGATTTGCTTGTCATGCAGCATGCAAAATGATTACCCTCACTAACTTAGTCATCACTTCTCAAACTGTGAAGCAAACAACTTCACAAAAATTAACGGTATCTTAACTCCTGGGATTCTCATAACTTTGCCACTTGATGCTGATCACCAGCTATAATGTATTTCCCTTTCAGGTGTAATGCTGGAAGATAAGATCTGTTTCAAAAGTCAATCTGTCTTTCAGATTAGATTTATGGTCTCATTTTTACTGGAATTCAATCCATCAGACTCAGTTTTCTGTTCTGCATGCCATTATGTTATACTTCTAACATACTTTTATTCCAGTAGGGGTGTTTCAAGAAGTCTGGCTTTTGAGACAAGACAGCAAGGCATTCATCTGTTGTTTTTATATCAGATTGTTGCTTCTTGTCTGGTGATGAAATGTTTCTGACATGGCAAATGCATGACATGATGTATTATCAAGATAAAGACAAGTTTTGTTCTGTTTTTCCTCCCTCAAGCGAACATATTCAACATTCTGGTTCACAATAGGATTACCAGATTTCATAATAAACAATATTGAGGGGGAATATTATTTGGAAATAACTGAAGGGTGTGGATTCAGATAGACAAAGGAATATGGATGCGGTCCCAAAAGGAAGAATCACAACATCAGTGTGTATCTATGCTTCAGCTGGTAAATATTCCAGGTGTTTGGCTGATGGACTCAAGATACAATTTCTTCTCTTGACCACACCAGTCTCAAAGAGCACAGCAACCATCCTACCAACTGATCTTCTGTCCCTCTTACAAGGAAAATCTTGTCTGATCTAGACCAGAAAAAGATTCTTCCTTGTCATCTGTCTGTCTGTCTGTCTGTCTGTCTGTCTGTCTGTCTGTCTATCTATCTATCTATCTATCTATCTATCTATCTATCTATCGTTCATGTGCGTGTATGTATGTGTGTGTGTGTGTGTGTGTGTATACACACACACACATACACATACACATACACATACACATACACATACACATACACATACACATACACATACACACACACACACACACACATACACATATACAGTACATATAGTAGATTTTTATACTAAAATCTCTCCTCCAAAAGCTTTCTTCTTTTAACTAACTTTCTACTTCTCTATCTCATTCACAATTTCTTTCAGAATTTTTTTCTGATTTCTTCTTATGTTTGATTTCAAGGGTTCTGAATAAGCTTAGTTTTAAAACTGAAGGAAAACAACAACAATAACCTTGCATATGATGCACAAGGTCTAGTACTTAAAGTAATTTTTATAGTCAAATTTTCACCACAAGTTTTTATAGGAATTCTTGCTTGTTAGGTTAAGTATTTTGGAATTGGGCATAGGGGACTTGGTTCCTATATAAGTAATTATTCTCACTAAATTATGTTATACAGCTATAAACAGTTTCTAAAATATGTGTGGAATCTGTCTAACATGTATACTTTAGTACCAGAGTTTATAGCATTCATATTGCATTGAAAGCCATCCATATGCTATGCAATATAAGTTTCCAATGAACATTTCTATTAACAAAGGACATGCAAACAAGGGCATTTTTAGAAGTAGAATGGGACAATCTGTTAAAGTAAAACAATTCAATGCCTTTTAACAAATCAAACAGTAGTATCTCGCATTTGGCATTTTAATGTGCCATTCAGCCTGCCATCTGCTATTTATTAGGGCTACAGTCCTATGTGCACGTACTCGGATATAAGTTCCATTGGTTGTCATTTCATGTCAGATGTTTAGAATTAATGTGCAAAATCCTTAAAATAGAAACATTTTTACATACATACGTACATACGTATGTACGTACGTACATACATACATACATACATGTGAACCAGTTTATACAGACTGCAAATACTGAAGAATACTGCAGTGATAACTGCTTCCTCTGAGAGATCTTGGGATTATAACTGTTCAAAGATTATACAAGCAGAGCATCGTCTAAAGATTTAGTTTATATTTTGTTTTACAGTGCGTTATAATGATGTATAAAACAGAGTTCTTAGAAGAAGAATATACTTTCTGAGAACAGAATGATGCTTCTAATCCATTCTAATACCTTTCAACCTAAATTTATAATACATGTTATTGTTTTAAGGTTATGTTCATTACTCTGAGCTCCATGAAGGAAGGTCAGGAAATGAAACACCAATGAGAAGGGGCTGTAGCTTAAATGCCTGAGTTCATATGTTACATGAAGAAATACGAAGAATGAATTCCTGGCATCTTCAGTTATACAAAGTTATATAAAACAATTGGGGGCAGAGAACTACTTTTGTGCTGGGGATCACACTCCAAAAGGTAGAGAGGGTCAGGAGAAAAATTAAATTGGGATTAATTAGTTAAAATAATATATTAAATGCAGATAACTTAGTAACTTTCCAGATATCTAATAATTTATTCCTTCTGTCAAGTTAAAAATTATGATTCAGCAGTAATATTTCAGGGGACTTTAAGAGATACCTCTAAGATTATGGACATTTTACCTAGATCTCTTAGGAGAGTGACTGCGTAATAGAACTGACCTCATCTTGGTTCCTACATAATGTGTTAAACAACTTTCATCAATTCAGTTACTAGTTTCAACTAATATAATATGCTATATGTGGGTCGCCTTTGAAGATACTCCAGAAAGTACAGCTGGTACAAATATGGTTGCAAGTATTTTAGCAGTGATTATTTTGGTTTGAAAAGATGTCATCTCTCTCTCTCTTTCTCACACACACACACACACACACACACACACACAAACACTAGAGCTCCGTTTATTTCTGATCTGAATTCATAGTAATGGTTTTAACCTATAAACCTTCATGTCTTGGAACTTCTTGGAATTGGAATAACCCATTACTTGTATCCTGTGTGAGCCCTTATCTCCAAACCCCACATGGTGGCTACCATAGGCAAAAACATTTCATGGTTCCATGGATTTAGAACTGTTGTTGTTGTTGTTGTTGTTTTAATTAATTATGACACTGGTCAGCTTACAATATGACAATAAATACTTAAAACAGTTTAAAAAACACATGAAACAAGACATGGCAGCCCAGAGTAAAAACAACCATACCAATAAAAACATGATAGGGGCTCCACAGGCACACTACCCCAAGCCATGGCAACAGAGCCAGGTCTTAAGAACCCTAGGAGAGTGGGCAGTGGGGGGGGGGAGGATGCTGTTCCAGAGGGCAGGGTCAGCAACAGAGAAAGCATGCTTCCTCAGTCCCACAAGATGTCAACATTTAATTGAAGAGACCTGGAGTGCCCCCACTCTGCCCAAATGTACTGGGTAGGGCAGAAATGACCAGAGATAGGTGATATCGGTATTCAGGTCCTATGCCATGAAGGGCTTTATAGGTAACAACCAACACCTTGAATTGCACCCGAAAGCCAACTTGTAGCCAATGCAGCTTGTGAAGCATCAGTGACATGTGGGCATAATGAGAAATGCTCATTAGTGCTTGTACCGCTGCATTTTGAACCCACTGTAGCTTCCAGATTATCTTCAAGGGTAGCCCCATGTACAGCACATTGCAATAGTCCAGGTGATTATTTGGTTTAGAGTGACCAACTAAAGGGCCTCCCAGTTAAAGATAGGGTGCAACTGGCACACAAGACAAACCAGTGCAAATGCCCTTCTTGCCAGAGTTGTCACCTGCTCATTGAGTGGTAGCTGCAAGTCAAGGGGACCCACAGGTTGTGTACCAGTCTTGAATGGGGAAGTATTACGTCATCCAAGACCAACAATGAAAATGTCCTAGACCCAGGCAGGGTGGAGGTGGGGGTAAACAGCCACAGACACAAACTTGTCAGGACTGAGCCAAAGTCTGTTCCTCCTGAACACCCTCCAGACACTGGAGTAGTACTTTGACAGCTTCATCTGCACAGCCTGGAGTTGAGATGAAGAGCTGGGTATCATCAGAATACTGATGTTACTGGACCCTGAACTGATGGATGACCTCACCCAATGGTTTCATTTAAACGTTAAACAGGAAGGGAGAGAGTGTTGAATCTTGAAGCACCCTGCAAGTGAGGGGCCACAAGTGCAATCTCTCCCCTCCCATCAACACTGACTGAACCAACCACTAAAGAAGGAGGCAAACCACTGCAACACAGTGCCTCCCACTCCGAAACCCCACATCCAGTCCAGAAGGATACCTTCATTGATAGTATCAAAAGCTGCTGAGAAATCAAGGAGCACAAGGATGGATGCACCACCCCCATCCAGTTCTGCCAAAGATCATTGACAAGGATGACCAATGCTGTCTCCATACCATACCCTGCTTGAAACCCAACTGAAACAGGTTCAGATAACCCGTTTTCTCCCAGATCTTCTGTAGCTGCTGTCTACCCACCTTCCCAGGGAAATTCACTTGGAGCCAACACTTTTTGTTTTATTTTTCCTGTTACCAAGTGAAGACTTTTTTATTCCCCAGATTTTTAAAATCTTCATTCACATCTTTTAACTTTTAACTTTTTGAAAGTTGATCTGTTAACTTCTGTTAACTTTCATATTGGTGCTTCTCACTGCTTAGTTGGTTTACAATGTACAGTTCCTTACTTTTTAGGCTATTTAATCAGGCTGGCTTTGGTGATTATGTGACCTTTTCTTTCTCCTCTATATTTTTATTTATTTTTTAACTTTTTTTTAGGTTTGGTTGTAAATTTTTATATGGTATGTTCTATTTTTAACTGTTCAACACAACTGAACAGAAAAAGCAGTTTTTCAAGTGTTTTTTGCATACAAATAATAAATAACAGTTTACTTATTATTTAAATTATTTAATTATTTAAATTATTTTAAACAATTGTCCTGCTCCTTCCCTCCTTTCTCACTGTAATTCTAGGAAACACCAGATAAAAAGACATTCTCTTAGAAGCAAGGTATGACAACTGAGGAAGCATATGGTAGAAATTCAGCTAGCTCAAGGAATGCCTTTTAGAAACAGCCTACTTCTCTAGGAGCCGGAATGCAGAACCTTGAATAAATGTTAAGTTACAGAAAGGTGGATTCCAGATTCCAGCTGAATATTAAGAAAAAATATCTAATAGTAAGAGTAGTACAACATTGGAATCAGTTACTCAGAGAGCTAACAGGCTCTCTTTTATTAAATATAATCAGGCAGAGGCTAGACAACTGTCTTCTAGGAATGCCTTAGATTGGATTCCTGCACTGAGCAGAAGGTAAGGCCTAAATAGCTCTTCAAACATGATGATTGTCTGAATCTAGGAATGGAAGAACCAACCTGGAATAATGGTCCATGGTGCAAAGTCTGAATACAGTGATTATGGTTTGTAACTTATGAATGCATAGCTTAATGTATTGTATGAATCCAGCCTTTGGGTTAGTACAAATCACCCAGAGATCTATTTATACATATCAATTCTTTCCTTTCCTCAGGGACCTAACCTCCAATAAAGCAATTTCAAATGGTCTTTACACTAAATATTCATGATAAGAAATTGTTTCAAAAATATGTCAAATGGGAAATAGTCAGGCAAACAACTCTATTTGGCTGGGGTTAAATTGCTACCAATGCTGCTTTTGCTGCATACTGTTTGCATCAACACTTCCACAGATAAACCTGATACCCAGGATTAGTAAGAAGCCCCTTTGCCATACTGTAAGTATAATCTAGTTTTATGCCAAACTGGGAACAGGACAAATTCCAGAGAAGAAAGGACCCTGAAGCAATAGAAAGTCTATAGATAAGCTGAACATCCCCTAGTGATCCTCAAAACAATTTACCTTGGAATTTTGAACATACTTGCTTCTTTCCATAATCCATCAATCCAAAAAGAGCTGTTGCTTGTTCTAATTATTTTTCCCCATGCTTTATGGAAGGAGGAAATTGGAAGGATCCCTTTCTATCCCTTTTTCTAATTATCCTGGTTGGAATGGTGCCCCAACCCACATATCTTCACATTTCTCCACAGATATCCTCACTTTTCTACATGCTTGTATGTGGAACAGATGGTTGATAGGGTGATGGGGTGGGGATGACATGTGTGTCATACTTTGTATCTTCTACAGAAGCTCGCTTTAGGAGAAGTGATAGAAGACATTTTGCCCAGTTAAACAAACAGTTCTGGGACAGTGGGTATTTCATTTCCATAATTGGTTTTCTGTTGCTTTCTGGTTGCCTAATTTTATAAAACTTGGGCATGGAGAAAGAGAAATACTTATTTTTCTCTGAGTTCAAATTGATTATTATATATATATTTTTTACTTTTACTAATTTTATTTTGGATCTATAGGTCTATGCACACCTTGAAAATGATTTGAAGTAGTGCTTCAAACCTCACACAAACACAGCACCCCTCTACTATTAATGGAAGCAGTGGAAAAGATGTACCTGCTGTAATGAATTGCCACATTAAGATGACTCTTAAAGCAGGCAGATGACTGCTTTAATGAATAGTACAGAATTACTCTGGTTATGAACATGCAAGGTCTGAAACACTTCATTTTCACAATTGCACAGCCCTTATCTTTTTTCCCCCCAGTTCATATCTGTTTTCAGCTCATTCTTAGAGTAATTAATATTCACTACATAAGAGAGTTTTTTCCAGCAACAGGAACAGGAGTTTACGGGCTGCTTGGATTTGCTGCACTACATAGAAATGGAAACTATGTTTTGTTCCGAATCCAAATCAAACACATTCTGTCCCAGACTTGATGTTGAACTGCTGGTTTGGTTGGGAGGGGGAAGAATCCTGAGGGTTGATATAGGACTAATAGGGCAAGGCTGACTTCCCTCCTTCCTTGTATTGCCTGTAAGACTCGAGGCTTCCTTTCCCTACCTCTCTTTAGCCACCATTGCTGTTCTAACCTTCAAACCTAGCATATCCAATCAGGCCACCTGCCCCACTGCTCCCTCTCCTTGAAAATGAGGACATCAAAGGCAGCTAAGGAGAACAAGGGAAACTAAGGAGTTTTGGCTGAGGGGGGTGGGCAGGCGGTTTTCACTGATGTGCTTGGCTTCTTCCCACTCCACTAAAACATTTCTGATCAGAACATGTGTGTTTCAGTCCCATGTCTAGACTGAACACTCATGTTTCAGCCCTGTCTCAAAACCAAACATATGTATTTTGGTACAGACACAGGCCACCCACTAGCTTTTCCATCCCTGGAACTGTCAGTGCCTGGAATATTTAACACATCCCCAATGTGCAGCATGTAAACACGTGCCTGCTTTTTGATGAAAGAGAGTTTGCTAACTCGGGGAATTAGAAGCATGTCTCCTTCCACGATTCCAGGTATCCATGTTAAATCTTCAGGTATCGTCTTAAGAGGAAGTACTCTTAGTAAAACTATAAGCCACATAACTAGGAGGGAGGACTTGCGATAATCTAAGGGGTGTGGAACTGCAATCCAGCATATTTTCCCGTTCGTTATGTGGCTGGGGGTGCTGGGAGTTTTAATTTTAGCCACACTTAGAGGGCCACCATTTCTCACCTTTGCTTCTGATTTTTTTTTTAAAAAAAATAGTTTCTGAGATGGAACAAGTGGGGGAAAAAAGAAACCTCAAATAACTTTGTAACTTTTACAGACCATTTCCCCCAAGGAAATTATTTCTTTTCATGAAATGTTATATATCTGCTTATCCTTGGAAGTAAACCTTCATTCAAGAACCCACAAAGCATATGTTCCAAGATTTTCAACGATGTCTAGGAAGGAGCTAATAGATTATTTTCACTTCCACTACTGTTTTGTTTTGTTTTGTTTTGTTTTGTTTTAATTCTATAATGGTGTAACATGATCATCTATCACTGTATCATGTGTCATCCAGGCTCTGTACAAAATAATCATCTCCTGTTCCTGGCTTTTTGAAAACTTGCAGTTCAATATCCTGAGCTCTCTTTTGAGTGTGGAGAGAGAGTTGTTTCTAGTTCATAAAAACATGAACACAGATGCATTTTTTCCTGATATCTGTCAATGTAATGTATCAATGCCATCTATTCTTCTTGTTCATGTTGTTATCTAGTGCTCTTTTGCCTTCTCTGTGGATATACAACTGCTTTTCCTATCTCTGTTGAGATTTGTAACTGAAAGCATCTGAATGTTACGAATTGCTGGGATGGTTCCAAAAGTTTGAAGTTTTTCTCCTGCCTGGGCCTTCATGCTCCAAAACAAGCTATGAATTTTTGATGTGCCATTCAAAGCTTTCTCAGCAGGTCTGGAAAACTCAGCTGTGACCAGATGCGTGTTTGTGGGGAAGGGGAAAGAATGAACATGGCAGAACATTCTTGTCATCATTGAAACTTGTCTTTCTACCCCCATGACATCCATAGTAATCAGCGTAAAAGCTTCCCCCTTTTTCTTCTTTTCTTTTTTTCCAGCTTCACGTATCGGTGAAATTTCCAGTCAAACTTTCTGTAGCCTATCTGGATATTCCTAAGGTAAAACTGGAAGAATATTCCTTCTCACTGTTGACAGAAGTTTCAACTATACAGCAGTTGAAATAAGAATAAAAACAAATACAACTTTCTCACCTGAGGTTTTACAGGGGCAATGATTTTGAGAGAACAAGTATAAGGGCATTTCCACACCAGATTTCAGCACTACCCTTGGATCAATGTTTCATCCTTTTTCTTTTTGCACCTCCTTCTTCATTTAAAAGCTGAGCTCCCAGTCATGAATATGCAAAACGTTTCAAAGGACTAGTCCTGGTGCATTTTGTTGGGGGGGGGGGGAGAGAGAGATTTCCCATAGGTGGGAATTCCTGCCTCACTCACATTTACATATATTCTAATTATCTCTCTCCCCAGATGAGGCTTCAAAACAAACTCATCGAAGAGGGTCACCGCTATGTCTACCTGGGATGGCTAATCAGAATGAATAACGATCAAAGAGAAGTACTGGTCAGAAGAAAGAAAGCTGGATGGGCTCCATTAGAGAAGTCTTACAAAATGAGAAGATCGACGGAAAACTGTGTGCTAATATTTTTAACTCGGCTGTCTTACCAGCGGTGCTATATGGAAGTGAAACGTGGTCGCTAACAAAGGCAGAAGAGGAAGAGCTTTTTTTTAAATAAATTTTATTGAATTTTAAAATACATATTAAAAGTTAAAGCAGAAAAAGGAAATAGAAATACAAAGTAAGAAAAAGATAAAGAAAAAGTGGAGTCAAAAAAAAAATAGACAAAAGAAATATAGAAAATAGATGGCCTCCAATCTATCTTTGGTCTTTAAATACAATAATTTGCTTTAAATGTTAGTCTTTCAGACAATATACAGGAACTTTTCTTTGTCATATACACTTCAATTTCTATAATCCAATCTTCTGGTCTTCATGCAGAGTTCACCTTTCTTACAATTCTCCAATTATTCTTCTGTGGTTTCCACTCCTTGGGATAATGTCCATTTAAGTATTCTTAACCGTATCAGTTTAATATTTTTTATTCACTCTTTCCATTTTACATCTATATTTATTTTTATGTTTATATCCTTAATAAAATTCACTTGGTCTTAAATCATTTATATAACAAATCAAGGCCTTATTTCATTTCTAATAAAATACAATATATTCTATTCATATATATCCATAAAAATAACATTAATTTAATCATAATCTATATTTAAACTTAATTATACCATATTCTACTTCTTTCAACAAATTTACCTAATAAACAAATTTTTGTAACTATATATTCCACTAATACATAACATAACATAATACATAATATACCAATTCTTATAATATTCATACATACATATTCATACATATAATTACCAAAATATGTCATCCTGTAATAACCTTCATTCTAATTCCATCTCATCATTTCATTATCTTCTCATATATGTATCTCCAAAAAAAGTAATCTATAACATCAACTTATATTTATATTTACAATCTTATATCTTACACTTAAAATATCACATTTTTATGTATCCATACAGTTTCTCATATCCACTTTTACTCTGTGTACAATCCAAATCCGTGTTTTCATTAACCTTGTGTCCCATATCATCATACTAAATCTCCTGTTTAGGTTATGCCAAGATCACAATATGCAACTTGTTTTGTTCTGAAACTCATGTGGGATGTCAAAGTATTTATTTCACCATATCTATCAATTTGCATGTTAAGATCTTCCTGTCTCAACTGCCACAATGTGTTTGTGCCTAAACTATAATGTGTTGTCTGTTTAGCTGACCACTTCCTGTAAAATATCAAAATCTTCTTCTGTGCCAATGTATTTAAAATCTTCTTTCCCTGTTTCTCTACTGGCTCGAGGAATTTTTCTTCCGTTTCTAAATCTGTCTTTTGTGGGGGGTTTTCCTGAGCCACCAAATCTATCAATATAAGTTCTATTGATTTCTTAATTTCTAAAAGAGTTTCACTAAATTCTTTTTTAAAATCTTGAAGTGCTGTTAAAAATGCCATTCTCACCTACCCCCCTTTTCAGGCTGCTCTAACTAGCTGTTCCAGTCAAAACAAGGTGCTTTCCCAGGGAATGAGTGGTCAGCTGATCTATTCAAATGGAAAGTTACCAGCAATGTCTGTTTATTAAGTAAGAAAAACTTTTAAAATAAAAGATGAAAAATTCCACAGAACAGTATTTCAAACAGTTTATTAAAGAAAAAATAAAAAATGAATTCCAAGTGAGACAAATCCGTTCTAAAAAAAGGTAGAAAGATAAGAAGGAAAAACATTTCTCTGTACTTTTATTCTTCAAGCTGCAAGCTGCTTAACCCAAACAGACAGTTTCTCAGAAAGTAAATAGTCCATTGGTTTGTTGGTTAAAAATTTACCAACAAAATCTCTTAAGTCCCAACTTCTCTGATACAAAAGAAAAGTAAAAAAAAAATGCAAACGTTTCTTTATATTGCAAAAATAAAATCTGTCAAACTTCCGCCAAAATTAATTATAGCAAAGAAAGCACAAAATTAGCCAACATTTTAACAAAGTCCAAAGATAAATTTTAGATAGTAAAAACGTTCTAATCTAAGAGAAAAATTAATATAAAGTGGTCTAAAGCTGACTGCACACTCTTGTGTCTCTCCAGAGACTTACGTTCCTTGCAGAGCTAGGATACTCCTCCAGCCATTTCACTGCATTCACCCCCGTTCTCTCCGTGGTGGAAACTACAAAGAAAAACAGGAGTGGGCAATTCCAATGGCCCTGTGAGCAATCTTCTGGTCCCCCCCTCTTCAGGGGGAAGCTTCAGTGGTCTTACAAATTCTGTAGCCCACTGCAAACAAGGTAAAGTCAGCCAGGTCTCAGCATTCTGAGAAACTCTGACTTGTCGAGCTGCCAGCCAAGCTTGGAGTCCCGAGCTTTCAAGAGCAGTAAGGGCTACGGAAAGATCCATGCTGAAAGTTTCTCTCCAAGACCACATCCCAAATAGTCAGATTAGAGCACGAAGTGGAATAAATGATGTTGTCATCAAATATCAAAAACAAAAGCTATGCTGGGCAGGACACGTCGCGGGCATGTCGGATGGCCATTGGACAACAGCAGTTGCCGAATGGTATCCCAGAAAAAAAAAGAGAAATAAAAAGACCTCTTGGCCGACCTCCAAAGAGATGGGAAGACCCAATAGTCAAGAACTTTGGCCAAACCTGGAGAAGAAAAGCCAGGATTTGAGATGAATGGAAAGTGAGTTGTGACCAGCAGGTCCCAGTGACAATCTGGTCAATCGAGTGGGGTGGTTTGCCATTGCCTTCCCCAGTCATGATTACCTTTCCCCCAGCAAGCTGGGTACTCATTTTACCAACCTCGGAAGGATGGAAGGCTGAGTTGACCTGAGCCAGCTACCTGAGAAACCAACTTCTGCTGGGATCGAATTCAGATCGTGGGGAGAGTTTCGTTTGCAGTACTGCAGTACTGCCACCTACCACTCTGCGCCACATGAGGCTCTAATAACAATAATCATTACAATAAAATGGCATTGAGGTCTGAGTCAGCCAGCCTGACAGAAAGGGTGGGAATCACTGTCGCCTCCGCCTGCCCCATGTCCAAATTCCAGGTGGCCCAGAAGGATTCTTTGGTTGATAGTATCAAAAGCCACAAAAAAATTCAGATTAGGCTAGATCGTCTACCAGTACAACTACGGCAGTCTCAGTACCATATCCTATTATTGCTAGATAATCAGCAGGTGTGCTATTGTCACCACTAAGAGCAGAGTCTCTCTTT
The DNA here is from genome assembly GCA_023362775.1 of Charina bottae. Taxonomy (NCBI): domain Eukaryota; kingdom Metazoa; phylum Chordata; class Lepidosauria; order Squamata; family Charinaidae; genus Charina; species Charina bottae. Next base: position 23,277,101 of record JALMGJ010000004.1, on the reverse strand, counting down.
AAGAAACTGTTGAAGAATTCTCTTTTCCCTAGGTAGATTCAGAATAAATCATCCACAAATTTGGAGAATTTCACAAGTCCTTTATACTCAGGGTTAAAATGTATTCAATAATTGTTTGAAATGCTGAACTCAATGGAAGCCATGCATAAGATTTGGTTTTCAATAAACCTAAGGTATAAATCAAATGGTCCCATTTGGGACCCAACATGTCCCAAACATGGTCTAATTTTTTTCCCTTGGGGCATTGTTGTGCCAGTAGTAGACATACCGGTTGTAGACATAATGTTATAGCAACGTAACCCAACAAACATACTAGTATGAATTCACCAATGAAAGTATATTTTGAGAGGTTTAGAACTTAAAATTTCCTTGACATATAACAGTAATTGTATTATTAAAAAACTATTCTGTCCTAGCTAATATTCAGTTATGTTTCTAGGAGTGATAGCATATAACTTTCTATTATGTTCTGTGGTTATGTCCCCCCCCCCTATAATCTGAAGAAATTTGGGAGTGGATGGTTATTCAGATCATTTCCAATTTCTTGTATGTTTTTTTTTAAAAAAAAAAACAATTACTTTTGATTTTCTTGTCTGTATTGTAACCAACATGTTGAGAAATCTTCATAAAAAGTCAGTAATTATACATTCCCCTAACTCTATCTGCACAAATAAAATTTACAATGTTTAATATCCTCCTAACCTCTCTGAGTTCTACTCATGTATACTTCATGCTTTTGACAGAAGGAAAATATGTGCTCTGAAATGTTTAGTTGAATGAATACAACTTCAGAGCTTCTTGCCATTTCAAATGTTAACCATTAAAGGAAGGGTTGTCAGTCCCAGTTACAATTTCTGAGGGTGAGAAATAACATTAGTTATACAGAATTTGCTTACAGTCCCTTTTTGGCTTACTTTTAATTAAATAGTTTGAAATATTTCTTTAAAAAAAAGAAGAAGAAAAAGAAGAAGAAAGCTTAGTGCAGAAGACAGTCATGAGGTTTGCTGCTTTAAATCAAATGGTTTTCTATACAGAGATTTTTAAAGGCTGCTTTATTATTTCGAACTGTGGTGCTGGAGAAGACTCTTGAGAGTCCCTTGGACTGCAAGGAGGTCAAACCAGTCAATCCTAAAGGAAATCAACCCTGACTGCTCATTGGAAGGACAGATGCTGAAGCTGAAGCTCAAATACTTTGGCCACCTAATGCAAAGAGAGGACTCACTGGAAAAGACCCTGATGCTGGGAAAGACTGAAGGCAAAAGGAGAAGGGGAGGGCAGAGGATGAGATGGTTAGATAGCATCACCGATGTAATGAACATGAATTTGAGTAAACTCCGAGAGACAGTGGAGGACAGGAAGGCCTGGCATGCTATGGTCCATGAGGTCACGAAGAGTTGGACACGACTAAACGACTGAACAACAACAAAAAAGGGGAAATGAAATTGATCTTATGCAAATGCTGCCTTTGTAGTAAATATGCCATTTTATTTATTTTCTGCTAGATTTTACAATCTGAATTAAGTAGAACTTCTTTATACCTTTGCCTACCAGCAAATATAAAACTATATTTTATATAATATAAAAGGGGACGTGGTGGCGCAGCAGCTTAATGATGCTGGAGTTTGACAGCCAGAAATGGTCAACACTCCAATGGTTCGAGCCCAGCTCCGCGTGACAGAAGTGAGCTCTCGTAATTTCATCCCTAGCTCCTGCCCACCTAGCAGTTCAAAAACATACCATCTGCGAGTAGATAAATAGGTACCACCATTTAGGTGGTGGTGGGGAATGCTGGCGGCGCTCTATGCGGGGAGCAGGAACTGGTGCTGGATCTGTCTGGACATGATTGGATTGGTGGATAAAAAAGCCCGGATGAGCCGACTTCCCTAGGAACGCTGCTGGCCAGCTGATGCAAAGCTAGCTCACCCTCTTGTGGTGCACCAGTGCAACAAAGAACTAGCAACTGCTGGCGCCAGAACATCTATCACATGTAAAAACATTGTAGACTCCCTGGCAATGTATACCATACGCTAAATAAATATAATGTAATGTAATGTAATGTAATGTAATGTAATGTAATGTAATGTAATGTAACGATAATATAATAATATAATATTATATTATAATATAATATAATATAATATAATATAATATAATAATAATATAATATAATAATAATATAAAAAGCTTCAAGGAACATTTTTCCCAGTATTCATAGTGCCTGCTTCCCTTAATATGCTGTTTTAGTGGGGACTAATTAAAAGGTGGGTAAACAGACATTGAGTGTTTTAGAATATCTTTCAAATTCTTCACCAAGGAACCCAGGAGCTAAAGGTTCCCTTATTTTGTGGTAATGACTAGGGAAGTGGGTCTATTTGCCTGATTTTTAAAATTTAAACAATTCTGCATGTGCTTACTAACATCACTGGAATTCTCTCCTTCCTGGAATGACCAAGAAACAGCACAATGCTGATTATGTCAACATGTAATGTCAATCAGGCAGTCATTAAATATTTTATAATACTTGATCATTCCTGAAAGAAAGCTGCCTTCTTGGAATGAGCAGGTGACATTACCATGTAATGTTGGTGTTGGTCAGGCAATCATACAATATTGTGTTGCCATCTGATTATTCTTGCAAGAAAGCTGCAAGAAGGAAGGGAGAGCTACTGCACTACTGTGCAAGAAGAAGCATGCTATTTCTTGGATCCTGTACCTCTTTGCTATTTCCTGCATGATAAGAGATGACCTCTTTTGCCCTTCCTGTGAGAATTTCTTGGATCCTGTACCTCTTTGCTATTTCCTGCATGATAAGAGATGACCTCTTTTGCCCTTCCTGTGAGACTTTATAAAGGAATAATTTTACTCCGTATGAAAGAAACAGCAAAGAATGTTGTTTTCTCAAGGAATAAAGAAAGTTCTGACTAAGCCCAGTGTCATTAAGCTAGCAAACCACAAGGCATCTGCTAGTTGCTTCAAATCAATACTTGAAAAGCAAACTCCTCCCCACGAAGCAATTCTATACAGCTGCTTCAGGAGAGCAAAGTGGGGTCAACAAATGTGATGAAGGAAGTGAGCATTTTGTTATACATTAAATACTTATAAGGCTAAGCTAATTAATTGTTATCATATTGTTCTCTTATTAATGAAATCAAGTATGTTTGGGCTGGGATCACATTACACAATAGAGTAGGGCTAGAATAGTTTGTGGATCAACAGGTTGTGGGAACCTGGCTGCAAGTTTAGCATGTGTCAATCAGGCCACTAAGTTAAGCTATAATCTTGTTTATTTGTTTGAGCATAATGTGAATTTTTTCAATGTGTTTTCTTAGCTCAGCTTTAGAGTTTCACATGTTCTGTGAGTCCAACCATGTCGTGAGAAGAGGGACATCTGTCTACAAACTGCCTTTAATTTGGAGGCAAGTATTTGCATTCAAAAGCTCATATTTATATTTCGAGTCACCAAGCCCAAATCCTGCCAGGAACACCATTAAGTGATAAACCTGACTCTTGGAAAGTTGAAAAAAAATATCCAACCTAGCTTGCCTGCACTGGGTTCTACTTCCTATTTTTTTTTTTTCAATCTGTAGAACCATCATACAGTATACTATGATATATGTATATTTATATGTAGTGGGGCTTGGTGGCTCAGCGGGTAAGACACCAGGCTTGTCGATCGGAAGATCGCAAGTTCAGAGGTTCAAATCCCTAGCCCTGCGTGAGGAGTGAGCTCCGGCACTAGCTCCAGCTCTTGCCAACCTAGCAATTCGAAAGCATGCAAATGCAAGTAGATTAATAGGTACCACTTCGGTGGGTAGGTAACAGCGTTCCGTGCGCGTCATGCGGCCACATGACCACGGAAGCGTCTTCGAACAACGCTGGCTTTTCGGCTAACAAATGGTGATGAGCACCGGCCCCTAGAGTCGGACACGACTGCACAAATGTGTGGGGGGAACCTTTACCTGTGTATGTGTATGTGTATGTGTATGTGTATGTGTATGTGTATGTGCATGTGCATGTGCATGTGCATGTGCATGTGCATGTGCATGTGCATGATCATGTGTATGTTGTTCAGTCGTTTAGTTGGTATATATATATGTACACACATACACATACACATACACATACACATACACATACACATACACATACACATAAACACTGTGTGTGTGTGTGTGTGTGTATGTATGTATGTATGTATATTTCCCAGTAAATTTCTGATTTGATGAATTCTACCCCTCAAGTCAATCTTAAGCTTTTACCTTCCAAGCTTTACTAGGCTACCCACTTTTTTTTTTCTTTGCAGTGAAGCAAAGCCCTCCCATACTGCAGATGAGGTTTTGCCCCAGTCCAGTGTTTTGGTCCTTAGCTTCTTTTCTCTGCCCCCATACATGACGAATGAATCACTGGCCTCAGAGAAGCCCATTGTTAGGCAGAATGAGGTAACTACTTCTGGCAGCAGATGTTAAAAGGCAGAAGCATCAGCCATTTCCTTCAGTCATTTATCTTGAACTCTCCAGCAATTTCATCTCTTCTCTTCCCCAGCATCCTGTGAAATGTTACAATATTTGTGAACATCGCATGCCATAATATAACCCCAGTCAATCAGTGTCAGGGACTTCACTGTAACATGCAATGCAATAGAAATCATAAACGGCAAAATTTCACGGAAGGATTTTAATATTTGGGCAGCATAGCCCAGATGTTACAGATGATGAGCATTCCTTTTTTTTTGCCCACAGATACTGCAGAATATTAGTTTTATTCTCAAAAATGGCCTGACACATTCTCAGCTTTAGAGCTCTATTTTTTCTCTCCCCATCCTAGGATTTCTTCAGAAGGTGGTTTTTAAAATGACGGAAAGAGACAGAAATAAAGTGGGAGAAAAAAGAGAACACAATCTCTCTGAAAATGATTTTATCCAGACTTTTGCAGTTAAGTATTAGATTTTTTCTACCTCTCTGTTTATCCATGGATAACTCATGTTTCCCCCTGGCTATACAACAAAGTAGTGAAGAATGGTTCTTAAAACAACAATGTAACATTCAGTAAACCATTATCCTTCATTGATGTATTTTCCTCAGCACAGTACCAGCATGATGTCCCTGACTATCTACTCTTAATAGATTGTTGTACTGATCATTTGCTGCCATTGCAATGTTTGTTTGTTTAAAACAACAACAATTGATACAATACTTGGGATTTCATTACTTCAGAACCCCATTTTTCAGAACTGAGAGTGAGGTGAACTTTTAAAAGTATTTGGTACTTAATTTGATGTCATTCCACATATCCTCAAAATGAAATATAAAAGGATTTACATATATATCCATACATTTTTTTAAAAAAATAAAAAAGCAAAACACTTGATCTTAACTAAAAGGCTGGTCTGAGAGATCAGTCCAGGGTAATCACCACAAAAGTTGTGAATTTCTGCACTTCTGATCACAATTAGAAGATGAATTTGGCATGAATGGCTTTGACCTCAACTCTAGTTAATCTACTCAGTTTGACATCTATCTGTCTATTATCTATCTATCTAACTAATTATCATCTGTCTATCTTACATATGTGTTCATTCACATGCACACACTTATATATAAATATTAAGAAAAGCAGAAGCTGGTGTGGAAAAGGACAAATAATTGATTAATGTTACATATTAGAAAGTAAATATATATTTACTATCTGTTATACAGCAACCATCAATCAGCCATGCAAGTTCTCTACATGAGTTATTCCTGGCTAAAACAAAAACTTTTATACATGGGATTTTTAATGAGAACTTTAGTTTTAGCAAGTAAACTAGTAAACAATGCCCTCTCCCATATGATGCCATCCTTTCTCACCCAATCCAGGAAGTCTGCAACTCATACATCTCCTTCTCTGGTTATACTTTTGTATGTGTGTTAAATTGGGCACATGTAACTGAATGACAACATAATATCAACAAAGTTTCAGAAAAGTGTGTGATGCATCCTATACTAGGCACTCTTTAAAAGTAGGTTGGCTCTCTCCCATAATCAACTTAAATTCTCCTTTCTTATATTTATATATCAAGGAAAAGTCAAGCTTAGAAATTACCCAGTCTGTTTACTAGTCATGTGTTGAGATGTATCAACCCACAAACCCGCATTTTGTTCTATTGCCTACTTTCACAGAGAAATTTTCATGTCTCACACATTTTCATATGAGGATTTTTTTTAGTGTTGAAAAAAGATCTGACAGAATGGGGATGAAATGTTGGAGCATTTCAGCATGCACTACTCTGTTTAGAGAAGGCCATCTTCCATTTCTTTCAGTGCTTCCTGGAATGACCATGTGACTTAGACACATTGTATGTTTTAAAAAGTGGAATCCCCCACCATGGGTGTTCACAGGGGGGCATACTGGGGGCAAATTATGACGTGTGTGATGATGTCATCCACAAAGGCTGTGACTTACATCAGACATTATGATGCAAGAACATAATTTGTGTGATGGCATTGTATGTGCCTTGTCATTTTCATGACACTGCAGTTTGTTATAGACATTATTGTCCCCAGTGCTCTGGGAATTTAGGAAGAAGCAACATAAAGACAAAACCAGGACCACAAATCTAGTCCTAGGGGAATTTGTGTCATCTATCTATCTATCTATCTATCTATCTATCTATCTATCCATCCATCCATCCATCCATCCATCCATCCATCCATCCATCCATCCACATTCCTGGGCAAGTTTAAGGTGTCCAGGAAAAAAAAAATTGTAATCCTTGCCCCATGTAAAGACTGCATATTTTCCACTTGAGCTTCCATTCTTTGGTTCCTTATAAATTGTTTACATAATTCAAAGTCCCAATTGCTTTTTCTTTAGTATTTTCACTTTGGGTCACAGTACATTATGGTCCTGCCATCATAGAGCATATAAAAAGGGCATCAAAACAATTTAATGAGGAAGAATTATTAAGGTACAGTTTAGGATAGAGAGAGACATTTCTAACTTTAATATAAAACACTTCAGCATCCCCAGGGACCTATTTCATGATTTAATATAACTGCAGGTCTGTGCAATAAGTATATCTTTGCAACCTTAAGCAATCTCAGATTTGCTCATAATTTATTTTCTCCCAGTAGAAATAACTATTCAATCATTTTTTCCCAGTCTTTATATATGGTAAATTAAATAGATAAGTCTCTTCCACGCTGCTATATTTGGACATGAGAACATTCTTATTGTCATATAAAAAGATTATATTTAGCCCAATACAGGTAATTCAGCAGTGAACATAATAAAGAGAATTATAATAGCAGCAATGCAATAGTCCAATTTCCAAAATTATAGACATAAGAGTGTAGGTAGTTTTAACGGTTAACACTGCAAGACCATAATTTTCTGCCTTGCCCCTTGTGTATTAAATCCATGGAATTACAGGCATTGTTGAAATAAAAATGATTCCCCACTCAAAACTATCTCTATCATATTCCAACTCTTGAATTTAATGTAATACCTTCTACAGTTTGTAGAAGTGTTTGCCTTTCTTGTAACAAACCCTTAACAAGCTTCAGGCCATACTCTTACTTAGCTATGAAGAATGTTCTTTGTAAAAAAAATGCTTACCTCTTCTCTGCCTTGCATTTTAAACTGGATTTTATTTTAACTGGAAATTAAGGACTTAGGGTACACTCACTTCTCTCAATCCTATTAGAATTGTGGGGATGTAAAGATGCTTAACTTTGCTAGGTTATTCTATTTTTATGCAAATTTGTACCTTAGGCTGAAGAAGATTTATGATCCATTCCTTCACAAGGAAGCACACTAATATTGAAGTAAAGCACATTCCATGTCAATTAAGGAGTAAACATACTCAATGGCTTCACTTTTTTTCCTCCATGGGCTATGATTCCCCAACTTTCACCCCAAGCTAATCAAAATTTCATTTGTAAATGAAATGTGTGAGAAATATGATTTTCAGACTTTATGATTAGAGGATACTGAAAAAGCAAAATACATTCTATACCCACAAAAGTCCATAATAAGCTGTGCTTCGTGGTGGGAAAAATGGCTGATTTTCCTCTATATCACTTTGCTTTGTGACAAACCTTCACACAACCTGCTTTATTCAATCTAGATCCTACAACTCCTTACCTGGGAGTAAGCCCTATTGAACTAGGTGGATTTTTGATCCTGAGGAAATAAAGTAGGATTATGCTTATATATGACTTTCTTATGGAGACATCCATAGTATTGGTCGGGGAATTTTAACGTCATTAAAGTCCTGAAGGCTATACATTGACATGGTAGAAAATTTTCTTCTTCTAAAAGCCATGCAAAATAAAATGTATAGACCAAGTGGCATGTCTTAAACATCTACCCAGATTTGTGGGGAGGGGGTGACAGGAAAAGGACTGCTGGATTAAGATCCTATTTCCATCATCCCCCAGCCATAGGTGTTCTTTTCCAGGGACTTTTCCATGCAGAAATTGCACTTTTGGAAATAACTAGCCGTGGAAGCTGTAAAGTGGTGGAAAGCACATACCTTGGGCCAGTCACTCTCTCTCAGCCCTAAGAAGCAGGCAATGGGAAATCACATCTGAAAATCTTGATTGGCTTTGGAAAGAAAAGAAAGTGTAGAAGGCATTATTACCTATAGTAAGTATTCAATGTAGCCTGAGGTTATAAAGGACTACACAATGATTAATAAAGCTCACTTTATCTATCCTACATGCCAACATAAAACATTTATTTATTTATTTATTTATTTATTTATTTATTTATTTATTTATTTATTTATTTATTTTTATCCCGCCTTCATTGTTTTTATAAATAAGTCAAGACGGCGAACATACCTAATACTCCTTCCTCCTATTTTTCCCACAGCAGCAACCCTGTGAGGTGAGTTGGGCTGAGAGAGAGTGACTGGCCCAATGTCACCCAGCCAGCTTTCATGCCTAAGGCGGGACTAGAACTCACAGTCTCCTGGTTTCTAGCCTGTTGCCTTAACCATTAGACCAAACTGGCTTCTTATAATTAATAAAGCCCATTTTATCTAGCCTACATGCTAAATACACACGCACGCACACACATGCACGCACACACACAGTATCCATATCTTTGATCTGGTTTATTAAAGCGAACTCTGAAGAAATGTGATAAACATTACTGTATGCTTCTGGGTTGCAGTTTTTATATTTGTCCACAATACTGTATGTCTGAATGACAGTAATTTGTTAGTCAGCTGAACTATCCTAACTCGTGTGACAGACAGGTTTAATGAATACAGAACATTGCTGACATGAGCCCAGAAAAGCAGAAGCAAAACTAAAAAGCATTTCAGGGATATTTTCTCTCTCCTTCTTCCCTGTAGCCAATGTATATACACACAATATCCCATGAAATCATTAGGCAATAACTTAACTATGGCCAGGGCTGGTGTAGAGCTGGAGTGAGGATGTATGCCAATTCTATACATATCCCCTTTCCCCTCATTCTAATATTGGAATTCAGTGATGGAAAAGAATTACTATGGAAATTTCTATGGTGGCTTGGAAGAGTCATCAGAGATTTAATCTCCCCGTCTGAAGGCAGACATCTTTCTGTCTGAAGAGGAGATGTGAAAAACTGTATGGCTTTGGGGATTTCCTTCTATGGCATGCAACCATACAAAGGGGATGAAATTATCCTGAGATGCTGAACCCGACTTCTTTGATTTCCCATATAGGGCATCCCTTCTAAGTGTAATATTGTTGCAAAACATGCATTGATAGGTTAAAATCAGTAGAAAAATATATGAACATGTAAATGAATATAACATAATTTAGTGTAGATGAGCAACATTTTTTTTACTTGAAAGTCACATTCCCATCTATCAGGAACAGCAGCATGTGTGTGTGTGACATCACAATTCACGTGGAAAGGGATTGGAGCTTGTTTCATGATGCTGAGATGCTGCTGATGTTGTCTGATTATCCTTGGTCACCATATACAGTAGATGTTGCTGATTAGGGGCTTTATCATAAACCAAGCTAAACTCAAATAAATGGTAGGTGGGGCCAAAGCTAAAAATGTGACCACTGTTTTTCTTTTTGGCCTCATCACAATCTCTCTGTTTCTTTGATTCTGTCTGTCTGTCTGTCTGTCTGTCTGTCTGTCTGTCTGTCTGTCTGTCTGTCTCCCTCTCCCTCTCTTCCTTCTCTTTCCTTACAATGAAATTTGCCAGGGACAGACAAATTATCTCACCTGCGGGCTTCAAATGGGGGTTGATATCAGATGGAGGGTCAAAAGAATGAGTTGAAAGTTTATATATGGCCTAGGAACACAGGCTGTCTACCTATGATTTACATAGCAAGATCTAAGAAAATTTTGAATGGAAAATAAAAGCTGTTCCATAAATACTACTTTATAAGCAATATCTATAACTGTTTTTATGTATTCAAAAGAGATGTCTCATATGGATACAGCCTACTATGTTTACAACATTATTTAACATTCATAAAACATATTGGATTGTGTATTGTTTGTTTTGTTCTCAAAGATAGATTAGACTTATGAAGTTGGACTTAGCCCAAGAAAAAACAAAGAATTTTGAATACACAATGAGCCGATTGCAGTTATAGGAAAACTTAACATCCTCAGTCCAATATCTAGGCTTACCTTTCCAGATTAAAAAAATTAAGCTTCCATTGACATCTATCTATCTATCTATCTATCCATCCATCCATCCATCCATCCATCCATCCATCCATCCATCCATCCATCCAATCATGTCCGATTCTCAAGTCCCTGCATTTTTCTTGGCAAGGTTTTTCAGAAGTGGTTTGCCATTGTCTCCTTCCTATGGCTGAGAGAAAGTTACTGGCCCAAGGTCACACAGCTGGCTTTGTGTCTAAGCAGGACTAGAACTCATGGTTTCCTGGTTTCTAGCCTGGTGCCTTAACCACTACACCAAACGGGTTCTTGACTTTTATTAATTCAGTACAAATTCATGTCCATAATCCCTTCCAAAATAAGTTTTTTAAAAAGATTGCTTTCTTTGTTACCAATTATTCTGGCTAAGTATGCATCTTCCTCTAGTGTATTTGATTGATTGATTGATTGATTGATTGATTGATTGAGAAATGCACAAGCTCCATTTCAAATTGCAGAAAGTTTTGATTAGTAGGTACAGTATTTGTTGCAGGTCTAAGCATGAGAACATGATCAAGGGTATTAATTTTACTATGTTATTAATTTTGAAATTTGAAACTTTGACATTTGAAACTTGAAAGAACAGGTTAGGGATAGATTATCATGGAGAAAATCTATGTGGTTGCTAGGAGTCGAAGATGACTTGATGGCACAATCAATCAATCAATCAATCACTTTCGAACTTATAATTTGCTTGCAATATAGAAAGGCATAAAGAAAAAATGTACAACACAGGACATCTGTAAAGAAAATTACACTTTACATTTCTTGATGAATATATGCTCTGCAACCTAACAAAACTCCTGGATATTCTTTTGAAAGAAACCTCCAGTGAGAGCTGAAGAAGTAAACTTGTTTAATATCAGTTGAAAAAACTATTCTTGTTTGTTTGTGTTAAAGTTACTTGGGAAGTCCCCTTTCTATCCCCCAATTTCCCTGCTTGATTCTTCCAGACAATATGTCAAAAAGATTTTGAAATATACAGCCTATACAAACTGTTCCTGGTTAACCTCTTTCTTCCCCTACATTTAATGTGAGTTATGTCAAAGCTTTCAAATTCTGTGCAGATATGTGTTGTCCTTAGAAGTTGACATTTCTTATGAGAAAGATGTTGGAGATATCAACTGACACTGGAAAATGGCTAAGTTCAGCAGCATTCCAAATCTAAACCTGTAACTTTGAATTTTGCATCATTTTACCAGTAAATTTAGCCATCTATCTGTTCATCTATCTGACTAGCTCCTTTCCCATCATAATAACCATACTCTCCAGGAGCCTACCTCTCATGTCTTTATATTAGAGCATGCAACTAGATCTATCCATGACTTTCAATGACTAAGATTAGTAATCAGAAGAAGAAAACAGTTTTGCTGCCCCAAAATGTACTTGTTCACCATCTACCAGTTTAAGTGTTGGCATTCAGTCTTATAAGAGAGGCCGGGCATGCTGACCCAAACCCCCTCTAAATGTTGCTACCCAACAGTCAATTCTTAATGAGACAGAAAGGGGAAATTGTCAAATACATGGATACAATTAAGTTGACTATATCTAATAAATGTAATATTAAGTAGTTATATAGAAAATCAATCAAATTTAGTGTATGCCCTGACTCCTCCCGTTTCCTTCTTCTACTTACCATTTGGAGTGCAACTCCAAGCCTGCCATTCAAAGACAGCTGGGTGAAGCCCCAGTGATTAGGAAAAGTAAAGCAATACTATGGATAGCAGTGCAAATGTCTCCTTCTAGCCTACCTCTTTCCTTCTCTCTGTTAAAGACAGAGCTGGCTGATTCAGCTGCAGCTGCTGTCACCTCGAACTGACAAGAGTGGAAGGAAGTTGCAAGTTAAGGTGAAAAGTGATGCAGCCCCCAAGGGACAGTGGGATGAATATGAATGGACTGGTGACAGGGCAGGAAGAGGAGAGAGAGAGAGGAATAAGAGCAAATATGAGCCATGCTTCTGACAAGACCATTTGGTGAAGTCTGAGAAAGCTGCATATTTGGGGAAACCGTGTAGCAGGCAGTGATGGAAAGATGACATTGGAGAAACAGGGTTTGGACTTGGGGCTTTCTTTCTTTCTTCCCTTCAGGTGATTTCTTTTTTCAGTTTGTAAGTGTGTTAAGTCGTTTCAAAGCTCAACATGTTGGCTTTCTTTAGATGTTAGTCCCCAAAATGTTACTTTCTAAAATAAACAAGAAATCATGGCACCACTGCTCAGCAGGTTGCTACTGTCTGTCCAATAGGCTATTTTAGGGAAAGATTCCAAGAGATAGTGGCTGGACTGCCACTGTTTCAAATGACTAGTTTGATGAGGCCATAAATTAGTTTCTTCATCTGACACTTCCCCTAACCCTCAAGACCTGTGATAAAGAAGTCATGAGAGTGATCTTGACAGACCTCTTCAGCCAAATCAGGATTTCCTTTTAGTCAAGGAGAGTGGCAAAGATCACTTCCACTTATTTATCCTTAGCTAACCACTCCATGCTACTTGGAGGAACCACTTGTTTAATAATTCATGAATATGTAGCATCTAATGAGACTGCCACAACAATGCTGTAAAATGTGCAAGGATTGGGTGCTCTCATGTCTTTAATTTACTTGCACAGATATAGCCTAAGGGTAAGAACATGTGTTCTGTGTCAAAAATTATTCTATTGACAAACTTAAGAGAGTAATTATTATGGCTTACATTCAACTGCTAAAAAAGAACTGCGTAGAAACAAACAGTAGGCAGTTTAATTCTCCATCAATTAACTACTAGTACAGCTAGTTAACAAAACATGAAAGGAACTGGATGAAAGTAACACAAAAAATGAAACAACCTTGAGACAAAAAATGACTCAGTACCATTTGAGACTTTGCATACTTGTGTTCTCCTTCCATTGAATTTTTTTTAAATTTATTATTTAAATTTATATCACCGCCCATCTCCCCCAACCGGGGAGATTGATAGGGACACTTGTGTAATCAGCTTTCCTGCACAGTGAAGGGTGCCCACATTTCTTTATGATGCAGTAAATGAGCAGCTTAGTGTGCACCATAGTTGCCTCCATGGAAAAGCATCCACATGCACCACTTTGAGCAACCTTAACTGCTTTCCCCTATCCAGTTCCACTATCCCAATGAAGAGGAATTATCCCCAATCAATGGAAAAAGAAAAAAGTAAAAGGTGGAAGAGTAATAGCACACAAGGAAGAGGAAATGCAGACTTGACACTGGAGTCCGAAAGACTTAGCAGACTATCTGTGGAAAAACAGGTCTGTTTGCTAAGCACAGAAGCAAAATTTCCTTCTATGAGAAGCAAAATTAATGCAACTTATAATAGTAGCTGCATCATATTTATTATTATTGTGGTTTCTTTATTTATAGAATGTGCATACTGCTCTTCAGTGATTCTAAAAATATTAAAGCAGATCATTCTTTTTTAAATGGTTATATTTTACAATAAAATATTAAGGAAATGTAGAAACAATACAACCAAAGACTTAATAAGCTATTAAGGAAAGGCTTGGGTAAACAGATGGCTTTTTGAAAAACAGGAATACTCCATGTGAAGCCTGTTGGAGAGTGTGTTTTCTTGCACAGAGTATCAGAAAACGTTTAACTTTTGTCTGCTGAAAGATCTGAAAATGTGCATTTCGATAGTGGGTGGCATGATCCTGTGCAACTGAGAACACCATAACTGTTCTCTTCATCTGTAGCTGAGGGACAGCTGAAGCCATCAGATCTCCAGAGGTACACTAGTGCTAGGCACTGAAAATAGTTTATAACTCTTAACCATTGTATCTTTAACTTGTATTGTTTGGTGAAGCCAAGTAATTGATTCAGACTCCAACTAAAATATGATCCGTACTGTAGTTTTTGTTGGAGAGTGTGTTTTCTTGCACACACAGAGTATCAGAAAGCAATCAGCACCAGAGACCATTTGATGATGCAAGTCATTTTAGTAACATAGTTGCAGTTATATTTGTTACTCATAGAAAGAGATATTTACAGTCCTCTTCCAGATCCCTGGAAGTATTACAATTCCACATACCAGATAGTAGTAACAAAGAAACAGAGAGAAGCAGTCAGTAGGAAGGCAGGGTGGGGTAGGCAGGCTCTTTTATACACTTCAGTCTGGATCACCTGCTGCCTGACCTTTTAAAGTTTGCAGGTGTTTACCTAATAAGGCTTTATTGCTGAGACTTACTCCTCAAAAGAATAATACACCAACACTCATCTTATTATGCTAGAGGTGTAATTTGCAACCCACTTTTTTCAGTTAACTCTTCGTGTTTTACTGTACCAAGGGGTTTTGTTAGAAAATCAGCAATCATGTCTTTTGAGTCACAATACTTTAACATGATTTCACCTTTGGCTATTAAATCCTTGACATGATTGCATTGTATGTCAATATGCTTAGTTCTGTTCCTACAACCCTCAGACTAAGCCATATGAATACAAGCTTGATTATCTTCAAAAACAGTTACAGGCTGATGCAATTCCATGCCTATACCTTTTAACAATTGTTTAAACCATACAATCTCATTACAGATTTGAGCTAGACTATAAAGTTCTGTTTCTGCTGTGGAAAGAGCAGCAAGTGCCTGTTTCTTAGAATGCCAGGCAATTGTTGAGCCAGAATACTGAATTACAGCTCCAGAAGTTGACTTACGATCAGTGAGGTCTGCTTCCCAGTCTGAATCAGCATATGCCTGTAACTCTCCTGTCCCAGAAGCAGAAAGCCTCAGACAGTAATCCTTTGTTCCTTGTAAATACCTAAACAATATTTCCAATCCTGCTTTCCCAGTACAAGTTGGTTTTTCTACTTGTCTGCTTAAAATTGAAACAGCATTAGATATATCTGGGTGAGAATGATTTGCAATGTACAATAAACTTACAATTGCAGATCTAAACCCATCTGCCTGAGGTAACGCAGGTTCTCCCATATCCTTCTGGAAGTCAGGAAACATAGGGGTAAAGATTGATTTACATTCCTGCATGTTAAATTCCTCTAGGAGTCTCTTGATCTTATAACTTTGGCTTACCAGGAAACTACCAACTTTTTCTCTGTATATTTCCAAGGCTAAGTAATTCATTACTATGCCTTGATTCTTTAACATAAAATTGTTCTTCATGTAAGTTTCAAAATCTTGTTGCTGTTTGTCTGATGAAGTAAGTAACAGTAAATCATCAACATACAAACACAAATACATAAAACTTTGCTTGTCTTTCTTAACATAAACACATGGATCTGCTTTTCCTTTTTAAAAACCAAAACTTTGCAGTTTTTCATCTAATTTTATGTTTCAGCAGTGAGCAGCTTGTTTCAAACCATAGTTTGATTTTTGTGGTTCACACACTAGATTGTTACCTTGTTCAAAACCAGGTGGTTGTTGCATGTACAATTTCTGGTCTAAGTCACCATCCAAAAATGCAATTTGAATATCATAATGGTGAACTGACATCCCTTTTAGTTCAGCAACTTTCAGCAACAATCTCATTGATTGACCCTTTGTAACAGGTGCAAAGGTTTTGTCAAAATCCAAATCTTTTCTTTGAGAAAATCATTTAGCAACTAATCTTGCTTTGCATTTTTGAATTTTTCCACTAGCAACCCTCTTCAGCTTGAAAACCCATCTGCAACCCAGACAACATTCATTGGGAGGTAGATTAACTAATTCCCAAGTTTTATTTTCTTTCAAGGAATCTAATTCCTGTTGCATTGCTTTATACCAGCATTTTGCAATCTCAGGTGGCATATAATTTATTTACTGTAAAGATTCTGGTTCAGAGTGAACGTGGAAGGCTTTAACTATATCCACCTCAAAACATTGAGGAGGAACACCTTTATTACTCCTCTGTGACCTGCAAGGTAGGACAGGACTATCAGGATTAACAACCTGTCTTTCATCACTTTCCTGAGAATCATCTGTCTCATCAGACAGATTTTCAGCTTGTTCCTCTTGTTTAGTGAACTCATCTGGTGAAGAATCTTCCAGAATACTATCAGCAAGTTCTTCCATTTGCCCTACTTTCAAATCAACCTGAGAACTGGGATTTATTTTTTTCTCAGTTTTGTTCTGCAGATGTGGCACTTATAATCAATTTATCTCCTAATATGAATTTGTAGCTTCCTTGGCTTTGTTCATACCCAACAAAAATTGCTTTTTTTGTTTTGGAACCTCTTTTTCTTCTGTTATTTTGGTATGTGAACCCATTCTGCACTGCCAAAAACTCTGAGGTGGTTCACTTTTGGTTTCATACGATAAACCAAATGAAATGGAGTGTCCTCAATCACACAATTAAACAGTCTGTTCTGAACATAACAGGCAGTTGCCTGTTGCTATTACTTCACCCCAAAATTTAAACAGTAATTTTGCATCTTTAAGCAAGCACATCATAGCTTCTTGAAGCGTTCTACCTTTCCGTTCAGCAACACCATTTTGCTGTGGAGTGTAAGGGTTAGAAAGAATTTGTTCTATCCCCTTCTCTGCTAGGAATTTTCTAAAAGTGTTAGAAAGAAATTCCCCTCCTCTATCACATTATAAGGCAGACACAGGTTTTGGAAATTTTCCATTTGCCCATGTTACAAAACTTTTAAATTTATCAAATGCCTCATCTTTGTTTCAACAGATAGATAAATGTATATCTTGAAAAATCATCAATTACGGTCATTATGAATCTTGCTTTTCCAAAACCTAGAGAAAAAGAACCAATTATTTATTTATTTATTTATTTTTTATTTTATCTTATTTATACCCCGCCTATCCCCTCCCTACTGGAGGGCTCTAGGCAGCTTACAACATCAGTATATATATCAATTTATACATCATATATCGTATACAGTTTTACCGCGCGATAGGGAGGAGGGCAGGGAACCGGTTCTTCAATTATGTCACAATGAACAGTTTCAAGAGGTCTAGTGGTAACTCTGTCTCTGTGCTTACTCACAGAAGCCTTCTGTGTTTTGCATTCCTTGAAAACTATACAGTCTCGATATATATCACAAGGTTTTAACTTCAGGTCAGCACTTTGACATTTGTGCTATGTATCTGTAATTTGCATGACCAAATCTCCTATGTGTATGCACTGATCATGAATTTGAATGTTGCCAATTATAGCTTTTGCGTGCCTTTTAGTATTCTGTACTATGTACAATGAATCTTTTTGTATACCATGTGCACACAACTTACCATTCTTAAGTATCTCACAGCCATCTTTCTTAAATATTATGACATATCCAGCTGCTACTAATTGGGATACAGATAAAAACTTAGTTTGCAATTTAGGAACAAACAGCACATTTTTAACAGTTTCTCCCAAACAAGATAGATACTGTACATGTCACCTTGACCCATAATTTCTATTGTAGATCCATCAGCTATAGAAACACTCTGTCTGTTAGTTTTAGACAATGAAACAAAAGAATTTTTACAATTTGACAAATGACAATTAGCACCAGAATCTAACACCAAGAAATCAGAATCATTTTTTTCATGAACTTGTGCAATATGTATTGTTTGAAGAACCTTCTTCCACGTTTCTTCTTTGTTCTTTTTTCCAGTCTTTCGCTCTTTGGGCAATAAATTACAGTGTTTCTGTAAATGTGTAGCTGACCTGCAGTTAAAACATGTGTGATTGGCTGTTGCCTCAGCTTGTTTGCTGCCATTCCCTTCCTTCGTGCTCTCATGTGGTAGCTTACTAGAAGAAATGGGTGGAGCCGAGTGCTGTTCCTTTCGCTTCTCCCACTCAGCAAGTAGCCATCTTATAACAAACGGAGTAAGTTCAGCCTCGGGCATTGCTTCTAGAGTGCAAATTAACTTATCCAACGTTTCATTCAGTGAGGATAAAATAATATATGCTTTTGTTAGAGGTGGAAACTCCATTCCTCTTCTTGCAGTTCTACAAACAGCTGCTAAATGTGGTTTAAATGTTCAGGCAGGCTCCCTTCTTCTGACAGATAAGCCTTATACAGTTTTCTAGTGAGAGAAACTTTACTGCCAGCTGTTGCTTTGATATGCAAATTTCTTAATGCTTCCCACAATTCTTTAGCATACAGCATACCACACACATTCACTAACTGACTGTCTTCAACTCTCCAAATAATTGACGCTCTGGCACGTTGGTCTTTTCTAAGCCATTCATTGCGGGGATGAACTGGAGTTGGATCACCTATCGGACTCCATAAATCTTCCCTCCGAAGATACATTTCCATCCTTAAACACCATTTTATATAATTAGAATCTGATAAACATTTAAGTGGCATTCCTAATGACTGAGAATCGGCCATGGCTCTATCTTCACTAAGAACCTCATAAATTCCTCAGCTTAGCTGTTCTGCAAACAGATAGCTGCTAGAAAACTTCCCGGTAACTTCAAAGAAAAGCACTTCACTTGCCTTGTTTACTTGTCTTCAAATGCAAACAAGCTGCCACTGAGCTGGTCTCTCTTCATGCCATCTGGCCCCATAACCTGTTGGAAAGTGTGTTTTCTTTCACACACAGAGTATCAGAAAACAATCAGCACCATAGACCAATTAATGATGCAAGTCATTTTAGTAACTTAGTTACAGTTATATTTATTACTCATACAAACAGATATTTACAGTCCTCTTCCAGATCCCTGGAAGTATTACAATTCCACATACCAGATAGTAGTAACAAACAAACAGGAGTAAACAGAGTGAAGCAGTCAGCAGGCAGGCGGGGCAGGCAGGCAGGCTCTTTTATACACTTCAACCTGGATCACCTGCTGCCTGGCCTTTTAAAGTTTGCAGGTGTTTACCTAATAAGGCTTTATTGCTGAGACTTACTCCTCAAAAGAATAATACACCAACAAAGCCTATCTAATCTTCATGGGGAGTTCATTCCTTTTTTGGGGGGTGAGTCACTAAAGAGCATTCCTAAACTTCTATGGACCACAGCAACTTCTTTCCCCATCTTCCCTAGCTTAGGAGGGAGATCTGCCAGATCAGTATCATCGAGCGATCACACCTGAGTGACAATTATCCATCTCAGTCTTTCCTTCATTTTTTTTTTATCAAATCATATCTACAATCAATGAACTGACCTGGCTTTAAACTCCAGGCCAGAATGCCTTCACTTGGATGAGAAGGCATCAGAAAGATACCTCAACAACCACACACACCTCTCTATTGATGGTTACACTAATGGTGGTGATTTCAACATTCTCTCCTTTAAATTCAGCCACATTCTGGCTCAACTGCTGTTCCCTTTTAAACAATCAGTACTCCACATCCACATCTTAGTACCCACATACACTCAGGCAAGACCTTCAGTCAATATTCATGCAATGCTTTAACCTCTTTCAATCAGGCTAGGTTCACTGTCAGCCCTTCAAGGTCAGAAAACAAATTCCACAAATCTGACAGGAACTATACTTTATTGATATAGGCTACAGCAACAGAAGCCTGACTGAGTTTCCCTCCCCACCCTACTCCTTGTACTATAGTGATTTAGGGAGGAGTAAATAGGAGTTTCTTTGTCATGCTTTTGCTGCTTGCCAGGCTTAAAGTATGCTTTTGTTTATGTAACCATCATTGCCTCTGCCTAGTTTTCCCCAAGGTCATTTCTGTGGTACTGTACATCCACAGATACCCACCCTAGATTTATTTATTTTAAGGTTTAATTATTTAATTCAATTTCAGTGCTGCCCGACTCCAGACTGACTCTGGCCAGCTCACAATATTAAGAAAACAAAATGCAATAAAGGAAATGAATAAAAGGGCAATCTACAAACATGCAATGTATGTCAAACATATAGCAAGAGGTTCCATCTACCCTACCACAAAAACTAGGAGAACAGCCAGGTCTTTAAGGCCTTCCAGAACACTATCAAGCCATCCAGATCTCAGGGGAGATCTCATTCCACAGGGCAAGGGCTGCAATAGACAAGGCATGTTTTCTAGATCCCAAAAGATGACTCTGTTTGGTCGAAGGGACCCAGAGCATTTCCAGATAGACCAAAACACAATGACAAAATCTACACTGACATCTGCATAGAGACAAATTAGTTTGGTCTCCAACTACTCTCTTCAAATATAGCTAAGGTTTCACCCAGATTGAGAGTCAGTTTGGTGTAGTGGTTAAGGTATCAGGCTAAAAACCGGGACACCATGAGTTCTAGTCCTGCCTTAGGCACGAAGCCAGCTGGGTGACCTTTGGCCAGTCTTTTTCTTTTTTTTCTCTCTCTCTCTGCCCTAGGAAGGAGGCAATGGCAAACCACCTCTGAAAAAACCTTGCCAAGAAAACTGTAGGGACTTTTCCAGGCAGTTGCCGGTAGTCAAGACTGACTCAAAGGCACCAAAAATAAAATAAATAAATCACCCAGATTATCATCCTAGATTACTGCTAGGTTCTCTCCCCATTCTCACCCTCACTTTAGCTAATAATCCTGCCAGCTCAATCACATCTTACATTCTTGAACCCATTCTTGAATATAGCGTGTGCACACACACACACACACACACACACACACAAACACAAACACAAACACACACACTTTCAATAATAAGGACAACAGTGTCTCCTCCTTCTTTGGTATTGTCCCCTTTGAAACTATTCCTCTCAAAATAGCCTCTTACAGGGACCCTACTATGCCTAGATGGTGCTTCTTGAAGCCAGCCCACTCAGATAATCTTGCACTCTATCTTCTCCTCTATCAAAGTCTGGTTGTGAATATATTATTCAGAAGGGGGAAAACTACAGTTTCCATTGAATAGACCACTTCTGATCATAAAAGATAATTATGTGAAAAGATAACTTTCACACACAGATGAAAGTCAGGACTATCTGGTTAAATCGTTTAGTTCATTTTCACTAACAGAACACTTGTCTGTAGCTTGAATCATGTCAACTGGATTTCTATTTTCTTAGTGGAAATGTTTCGCTCCTTATCCAAGGAGCTTCTTCAGTCTGAGCAAAGTTGGTAAGGGAATCCTAAATATGTTCCTAGGTAGCTGTGTGACCTTACACCTGGGGCTAGGTCATGGTTATATTGAGATGTAATTTTTAAGTCCTTTTATCATCTAAAGGAGGGTCGTTAAAATCACCATGCTGCTGTTGAGCTTCTGAAATGGTCTTAATCTTCCTAGGCACAGAAGACAAAACGGGGAGGAAGATGGGGGAGAGTTTGTGCCTGAGGCCCCCACCTCTATTCAAGGAAGGATTTTCCAAGTTGGCATAAATGGATTCCTTGACCCCTCTCTCAAACCACCTATCTTCTCTGTCTAAAATGTGAACATTAATGTCCTCAAATGAGTGTCCTTTTTCTTTTAGATGAAGATAAACTGCTGACTCTGGTCCTGTGGTGTTATTTCTCCTGTGTTGGGCCATCCTCCTGTACATAGGTTGTTTGGTTTCTCCAATGTAGAGTTCAGAGCACTCCTCACTGCACTGGATTGCATAAACTACATTGCTTTTCTTGTGTTTTGGAGTTTGATCTTTGGGGTGTACAAGCCTCTGTCTCAGTGTGTTGGTGGGTTTGAAATATACAGGTATGTGGTGTTTGCCAAATATCCGTTTTATCTTTTCAGACACGCCAGCCATGTAGGGAATGACCAGGTTCTTTCGTTTACTCTGAGTCTCAGCCCTATCTGTCGCTGTTTTAGGTCTGGTAGATTTAGATTTGGTGAAGGCCCAATTTGGATATCCACAGGCCTTCAGGGCTGTTCTCAGGTGCTGATTTTCATTCTTTTTGGAATCCATGGAGGTGGGGATGGTTTCTGCTCTGTGTGACAATGTCCTGATGACTCCTAGTTTGTGCTGCAGTGGATGGTGGGAGTCAAACATCAGATATTGATCTGTGTGTGTGGGTTTCCTGTAGATCCCTATTTCTAGCTTGCCACCGGTCCCAATGAGGACTTCACAGTCTAGGAATGCCAGTCTGTTGTCCTTGGTGTCTTCTCTGGTGAAGCTAATGTTGGCATCTATAGTGTTTATATATCTTCATCTAAAAGAAAAAGGACACTCATTTGAGGACATTAATGTTCACATTTTAGACAGAGAAGATAGGTGGTTTGAGAGAGGGGTCAAGGAATCCATTTATGCCAACTTGGAAAATCCTTCCTTGAATAGAGGTGGGGGCCTCAGGCACAAACTCTCCCACATCTTCCTCCCCGTTTTGTCTTCTGTGCCTAGGAAGATTAAGACCATTTCAGAAGCTCAACAGCAGCATGGTGATTTTAACGACCCTCCTTTAGATGATAAAAGGACTTAAAAATTACATCTCAATATAACCATGACCTAGCCCCAGGTGTAAGGTCACACAGCTACCTAGGAACATATTTAGGATTCCCTTACCAACTTTGCTCAGACTGAAGAAGCTCCTTGGATAAGGAGCGAAACGTTTCCACTAAGAAAATAGAAATCCAGTTGACATGATTCAAGCTACAGACAATTCCACCTGGATGACTGAGAACCTTCATAGACATAACAGAACACTTGCACCTCAGGGACTGATGTTATCTCCAAGAGGAAGACCTTCCACAAAATGCGGACAACTATAGGGTGTCTTTCAAATGGATGGTCTGACCTTTCTTGTATTCAGAAAATTCTTTATATCTAAGACTGTCATTCTGGAAGTCTCATCTTAGACACTTTTGAGCTGCAGAGAAGAAGGAGGGAGAAGAGGAGGAAAAGGAAGAGGAGAAGGAGAAGTTTTTGCAACCCATTCTTTTTGTAAACTGCATACTGGTATACCAGCTGGCTTCTATACCCAACAGTGTCTGTCCTCAGTATGATTAATGTGTATGCAGGCAACGCCTGCTAAGATTTAATAGTTTGCTGGCCAGCATACCATAAACATCAGCAAGATTAATGCTTGAATGAATAGACACACATAGAGAGACATGGAGCCGCAAGTGATTCCTTGCCTCAAACCCTCCTTTCCAGCTGTGCTGAATGTGGGATAGATTGGTTGCTTAATGGCATTAAATATCTTGCCGAATTATAGCTTGACACGTTGTTAGTGACTAAAACGGGAAGAAGAAATGTCATCAAGTTATCATTATGCTAAAAAGCATCACTGTATGCATTTCTGTAAAATATACTGTCATTTAGAAGTACTTCATTCGCATATCTACACAGTTATGCAAAATTTTGATTCAGAGATTTCATTCTAAAGAAATTCAGTGAAATCTTCAATCTGAATCAATCTGTTGGATCGAATCATTGGAGCAATTCAAACAGTTGAATCAAGCTGAAATGATCTGATCATTCAGTTGCTTTCATGCATGAATGAAAACATTTTTTTTCCTGAACTAAATTGACAATTCTATTGAATTCACAATATTACTCAAATTGATGATTTAAATCAACACTTTGTGATGAATTGTTGGGGCAGGGGAGAGGGAAGTTCTCACACACTGACTGCTGTCTCTTCCCCAAAAACCTTCTCCAAAAAAGACCACTCATTATGTGGACATCATAATTTATAGACCCTTCTAATTATAAGATCATTGCAATAAAATAGAACAATATATGAACCCTAATCAGTGAGTTCAGAAAGGTTCATCTTTACCCACATCTTCTCCCTTAATACTATCTTGTTCTGCTTTTAATGGTTTGGACTATAACAACCTCTTCTTCACAATCTTGTCCATAGGTTCTTTGCTAACATTGCCAGCAATTATAGAGTTGTCTCATCACATCAGCAGATGCAAGCTGCTGATGTGCTGCTGACAAAGGCTTTTGCCGCACTACATGCACAAAGAGAAATTGTGAGGCTGCACAGACCTGGCAGCCAGTTCCTATCAGCCAGATTCCATTTTTAATGGAAATCTAGATCTTCAGTGTCCTTAATGTCACTTTCTAATTAAAGTATAATGCTACTAATACTGTAAGGCTATACTGCTATATAACACAACTAAAAAAGTGACATACAAATAGTAAAATATTACATTTCTCTCTCTCCACACACCTACACCCACACACACTGACATCTCACGTGTGTGTGCGTGTGTGTGTATAAGTTACATAATGCATATATTCACCATGATGAGGTGTTTTTAAACAACAGCAAAGCAATAAATAATAATTTTACAGCATATCCTTATTTCATTTTCAGTAAAAAAGGTAATACTTAAAATTTGATTTTTAAAAGAACTTAAACTGGGGGTGATAAATGGCTATGTTATAATGAATGTCGAATTGTGATTGACTTGCTTTTCTGATGTTCAGGTTCTCATCGTGTGGATCATGTGGATTAAAGGAGTGAATGAAACATAATTCCACAGTAAATCTTTGATGTGGAAACATTCTTAATTTAAGCTCCACCTGAAAATAAGATCTCCCTGCCTTACTTTGCTTGTCACAGTGTGAAAGCTAGAGCCTCCTCGCTACTCCTGAAATTGACTTTTGAGTTATCTCCCCCTTTGTTTAATGTGTGAACAAGATAGCTTAATGCAAGTAACATTGGTTGTAGCAAAATCTGTCTTGCCCAATTGTGGAATGAGAAAACTGTTTCAAGTGGAGTATGCAAACATT
Organism: Charina bottae; assembly: GCA_023362775.1. Taxonomy (NCBI): domain Eukaryota; kingdom Metazoa; phylum Chordata; class Lepidosauria; order Squamata; family Charinaidae; genus Charina; species Charina bottae. Next base: position 23,251,952 of record JALMGJ010000004.1, on the reverse strand, counting down.
GGTTGTATAAATTCTGGGGATGTAACTGCAGTGCAATGGATTACTTCTAATGTTGAAGCAAGTATGGATGATAGACATTTGTATCAATATAATGGAACACATTTTGTTTTTGGTTTGTTTGTTTTGGGGGGAAGCTGTGAACAAGTAAAAAAAATGAGTGGATAAATATTTTAATATGATATCAATTGTCCTGGGTTCTTGTCTCCAGTCCTTTAAAATATTTATGTAGTTATTAGCTGAATGGCCATAGAGATACAGTATCAAAATCTCCAGAAACTGTACAATAACAACAACAAAAAGAAGACATGCAGGCAGCTGAATTTTATAATTAACATACATATTGGAGCCCAAATATGGTACAGTGAGTCAACAGAGACTAGTAGAGATCATCATGTATGGCAAACACCTATACAGAGATTAATAGCAGAAATACAGATGAAGCATTCAAGGAATACAATAGTAAATAGAAAACCAGAGTCCTAGACTTATCTCATTATAAAGCAAATCCACCAGCATCTGATAACACTTCTTATGGTTAAAAAATTCATGAGTTTATTGGATGTCTCAATACATTTGTCTTGCAATAGCTGGTCTGTAATTGTGATGGGTGATAAAGCTTGCTAACAAGTTCAAGAAGCAAGGTGTGATATAATGGGGCAATTTAGTAGCGTGTGTGCTACAGATTCAGCTTTGGTCTCTGAGCACATGCAGAAGTGATCCTAGTAGGGAATGTCGTTATAACTACCTGGTCTCAATTTGCATCAGTGTGAATGCTGTTACATTACATTAAATATTATTTTTAAAAAATTATTAAAAAGTAAAGCTTGTGAACGAGAAGAGAACCATTGGCACAAGGGAGGGCTTATGGTATTTGTAAGAATCCTGAGCATACTGAGTATGACTATGGAACATTTCCAATTTGATTCCAAAATGATATTTAGAACTTGTGAATGTGCAAATATAGCACCTGTCTGCAACCCTTTAAAGCTCTTTCCTGGTATCATGCAGCAGCCATATGGTTTCTGAAAAAGTTGGGGTACAACATGTCTATGAAGGTTCTCAGTCATCCAGGTGGAATTGTCTGTAGCTTGAATCATGTCAACTGGATTTCTATTTTCTCAGTGGAAACGTTTCGCTCTTTATCTAAGGAGCTTCTTCAGTCTGAGCAAAGTTAGTAAGGGAATCCTAAATATGTTTCTAGGTAGCAACAGAGTTGCAAAAAGCTGCTTTGCTTACATTCCTGTGTACTCTGGAGCATCTTTTAAATCTCAAGCATTGCATAGTCCTAAAGGTGAAGTGGGTCATTTCCTGCCAAAACTTCTCCAACTTCTCTTCACATTTTTCATGCATTTCACACAAGCAGGAACTCCAATATATACTTCTACCTTTTATTGTTCTATATATTATTTTGTTTGGAATGGAAAATTATTACAAAGTCTAAGCCACCTTTGCCATTTGGACAGTTCTACTGTGCACTATATAAACACTTCTAAGTTGCAGTCATATCTGCTGCTTATCTAGGAAACCTAAGACTCAAATCTCAGCAAAACCATGGCAGAAGGGATAAAATCTGTAGCATAATAACATTTTCCACTTTCATGGGATAATTCTCCCAAAGTTGAGGGCCCCAGCCTTTCTTTTCAAGATTCTTTTCAAAGTTTTTATTATTTTTTACAACAAAGATACAAAAATACAAAAAACAAAAACACTACAAACAAAAACATTAAAAGTGTAAAAACACAAAAGAAAAGACTTTTAGAAAGTTACATACATACAGGTGACTTCCAGATTTCAACAGCAAAAATATACAACAATTCCCACAAACAAACCCTTCCTCTATATCAAACCATAATCACATTATTTCTATAAATCCCTCCATTAACACACATATAAATCTCTAATACAATTGCTCCTCCCCCTTACATAATATATATATATATATATATATATATATATATATATATATATATATACACACATACACACACACACACACACACACACACACACATACATATATTTAATTTTTTTACTTCAAACTTCCTTTCCTCTTAAAAATAATCCATTTAATTTTTTTTTCTTTCTACTACTATTCTATATACTTCTGTCTACACAATAAATATAAATTTTAGAAACAAATGAATTGTCTGTCTTTAAAATAAACAATCTTAACCGTTAGATCTAAAAAACAGTATAAAACATTATTATATCTTATCAATATCGTTTAAGTTTTAAAAATCTATAACCCTATAAATCCTAATCCAAACGGCTGTTGTGGGTCTTCCGGGCTGTGTGGCCGTGTTCTGGAAGTTGTGGTTCCTAACGTTTCACCAGCATCTGTGGCCAGCATCTTCAGAGGGCAGGAGCACAGATAGAAGCAAAATCTCTGTGCCCAGGTAGAGTGGCAATGTTCTATTTATAGAGCTAAATTATAGGAGATTAGGTGGGGTTTTTTGTTGTGTTGAAATGTTAACGAGTGGCTGATGAGCGTGATTAGCATGTTCATTGTGAGAAGTATTCCCATGTCCTGGTGGTTGGACTGAGTTCGTTGACCTTTTGCAGGCTGTGTTTTTCAGGACTGGTAGCCAGGTTTTGCTAATTTTTAAACTTTCTTCTTTTTTATTGTAACTGTGCTGGTGTTTGTGAATTTCAATAGCTTCTCTGTATAATCTGGTGTAGTGGATTTTGGTGTTGTCCAGTATTTCTGTGTTTTCAAATAGGATTTTGTGTCCCATTTGCTTGAGAGCATGTTCAGCTACTGAAGATTTTTCCGGTTGCTGTAGTCTGTAGTGTCTTTCATGTTCTTTTATCCTGGTGTGAATGCTTCGTTTTGTGGTTCTGATGTATACTTGTCCACAGCTGCATGGTATGCGGTATACTCCTGCAACGGTGCGGGGGTCCCTTTTGTCTTTTGCTGATTTTAGCATTTGTTGTATTTTTCTGGTGGGTCTGAAGACTGTTTGAAAGTTGTGTTTTTCCATCAGTTTTCCCATGCGGTCAGTGACTCCTTTGATGTAGGGCAGGAATACTTTGTTTGTGGGGGGCTGTTTTTCTTCAGCTGGATGTTGTTTTCTTGGTTTGATGGCTCTTTTTATTTCATTCTTGGAATAGCCATTTGCCTGTAGGACCCAATTCAGATGGTTAAGTTCATTGTTGAGAAATTGGGTTTCACAGTTTCGATTAGCACGATCCACCAAGGTTTTGATCATGCCTCTCTTTTGTCGTGGGTGGTGATTGGAATTTTTGTGTAGATATCGGTCCGTATGGGTGGGTTTTCTGTATACTTTGTGTCCTAGTTTGAGGTCCGGATTGCGTATGACCAGTGTATCTAAAAATGGAAGTTTGCCATCAGTTTCTTTTTCCATAGTGAATTGTATTTTGGGGTGGATGCCGTTTAGGTGGTCCAGAAATTTCTCCAGTTCTTCTTCAGTATGACTCCAAATTGCGAAGGTGTCATCCACGAACCGGAACCAGACTGTTGGTGTAATGGGTGCCGATTCCAAAGCCTGTTTTTCAAAGTGTTCCATGTAAAAGTTTGCTATGACTGGGCTAGTCATGGGAATACTTCTCACAATGAACATGCTAATCACGCTCATCAGCCACTCGTTAACATTTCAACACAACAAAAAACCCCACCTAATCTCCTATAATTTAGCTCTATAAATAGAACATTGCCACTCTACCTGGGCACAGAGATTTTGCTTTTATCTGTGCTCCTGCCCTCTGAAGATGCTGGCCACAGATGCTGGTGAAACTTTAGGAACCACAACTTCCAGAACACGGCCACACAGCCCGGAAGACCCACAACAGCCATTGAACTCTGGCCGTGAAAGCCTTCGACAATACACCTAATCCAAACCATAAGAAAAGAAAAAAAGAAAAGAAAAGAAAAAAAGAAAAGAAGAAAAGAAAAGAAAAGAAAAGAAAAGAAAAGAAAAGAAAAGAAAAGAAAAGAAAAGAAAAGAAAAGAAATCATATTAGTCTCTTTATCAATCCAATTAAATATTCTTAATTTTTATAAATTGTCTACCTTTGTAATTAACAATCTTAACCCTAATTATGCTTAAAAACAATATAAAATATTACTAGAACTTGTCAATACCTTTTAAGTCTTAGAAATCAAAAATCCTGTAAATCATGTTAACCTCATTATCACTACAATTAAATATTCTTAATTTTTTACCCCTCCTCAAAATATACCAGGGCATTCAAATATTTCACCATTAAACCAACAGCATTTTTTTTTACAAAGATCTAACAGCCCAAAGTAAAGGGGCGTGGTGGCTCAGCGGGTAAGACGCCAGGCTTGTTGATCGGAAGATCACAAGTTCAGAGGTTCGAATCCCTAGCCCTGCGTGCGGAGTGAGCTCCCGC